>JBAGKK010527739.1:0-36636 GCA_037177015.1 Euceroptres primus
TTTGTTACTAAATACTTTTTTAAAGATCTTTTATAATTATTTCTTTAGGTTATGTGCCAATTGCACGATTACTGGGATCAGTACGATTACTGGGACATCTACCTTATTCGGAATTGGTTAACTTTTTCTAATCAAACTTATTTTCTCCCAATTCAACAACTCAATATCTCGGAAGTAAGTTTTTACTTTTCGTTTAAAGTATAAATTTCACTTTTTATCGTGATACACAACCAAGCTTGTTTTAATTTTAGGCTCCTGTCACTTTGAGATTGTAAACTTCCACATTCTATTTCTCAGAACTAGATAATTTTTCGAATCATATTTTTTTTTATCTCAATTTAGAAATACTTCAGCTCGGGAGTGAACTTTTGTTTTATCTTTAAATGGTTATTTCGATTTTACAGAATGTTATTTCGTTCTCCTGAAAAATTCCGATTTTGTTGGTTATCTAGTTCTGTTCTGCAACCCTTCAAATATTTCTATTACATTCGTCATTGAAGTTTATTAATATCCCACGCTATAAACAGTAATTAAACTGAGTGCTTTAACTGCGCAAGCTTCAATTTTGATTACGATAATGGAATTTCATAGAGGACTTGACTTTTAATACTAATTACATTACGAGCTTTGAGTACTTAGGCAGAAATTTCAAACTCTCTCCGGAAATACAGGTCTATACCAAAATCGAAATAGTCTTTAAGCTTTGTTTCAATTCAAACAAATATTTTTTAATTCAGGAAAAAATATGAACTTTGATAAAATTCAGATTTTTATTGAAAAATCTCACAACTGGAATCTCTTATTTCGTAAAAATGAGTAACGATTGGAAGAAGTTGGAAATAGAATAGCACTGGATTCTCAGAAGTAATCCATCTTAACTCAACTAAAAGTAAGATCAATGAAGGGTAATAAGATACCTGAGGAAATATTCGAACCATGTTCTATGCGAATCATTTTGATAGATAGCAGGAAACGTAGCTGGGATATGTGTGCTATTTGTGCAGTGAATGCAAATTCTCCAGAGTGGCAGCACATTCCCCTGCTCCCTTACCCAACAATTTACACATTCCCTATACCTCTTGCATTTCTATTCCCTTCGTGATTCCGAGTGTATAGTTTACTTACTGGGAAAATCTACATTGATCCTGAAGATTTATTTGAGATAAAAGATTTGATTTGAAACCAAAAGGTGTTTTTTCAAGTTTTTAAATTGAATTATTTATTCTGACCCTAAAGCCAAAATTAACATCCAACATTATAAACGATTATTTTCATCGAGGGTCAATACAATCCCCCACTGAGAATTTAAATTTAAAATTTAAAGTATAGTAAAAAAAAAACAGTTTATTAGTCAATAAGAATCTTTGAATAGAAAACAATATTCTTTGAGAAGATGGAGAAATCTGTTTTACGATAAAGAATCCATATTCATTTATTTGTGAAGACTTCATCCAATTTGCATCCAAGGAAATTGAATCAAAGGTAACTCGTTTTTCAAGTCAGCGTTTATTAGTTAATTAAGAACCCTTTGCCAATCACAGACAGTTTCGATTGGCGTCTCATGATGTGCTTTGAGAGCATTTCTCTAGTTTATCGAAAACATTATCGGAAATTGCTTTGCACACTTTCATAGAATAATATTGAATTCTTCCGATCAAATATAGCCAACGTTAACTCAGTTGATCAAGTTCTCGAACCAAAAGAGAAAAAAAATATTTTCTATATTTTTATTTATGTTATTTTCTTCTCCATCAAGGCCAAAATTCTTTCAAATATACTCTGGAATTTCAAAAAATGGACTGCAACTAAATATACTTTCAAAATATACTCTGGAATTTCAAAAAATAGACTGCAACTAAACCAGTGATTAAATCATAAAAATATTATTAGAAGCTCTATAATATTCCCGAAAAATAATTTTAATGGCACGTTGAAGTTAACGAAAGAGAGATTTAGATTTCTGAATTATGAAATTACCAAAATTTAAAATATAGACAGTTATAGAAAAGTTCACACTTTAGAAGATTTGATTATGGAAAATTTTAAAAGACATTTAAAGAGACCGGAAGATTTAGACGCAGTCTAGAAAATTTTAGAAAATTTGGGAAAAGTTTGGAAGTTTTTAGAATATTCTAGGAAACTCTGAATCTATAAGGTTTTAATACTGTGGCACGCATTTTTGAATATGATAAGTTTATATTCATTATAATTCTTGGAAAATGAATCGGAACTTTGAATAAAAAAGGGGGAAAATTCTCAAAAATAGGGATTTTAGGGGATCTTGAGAAAAATAGGGGAAAAAGAGGAAAAGGCAATAGGGGACTGACTGTGATCTCTGAATTTTATAAACTGAAATAAATCCTAAAAGACATAAATTAATAGAATTCTTCATTTGATACCTACTTTCACTCTTATTACATTTCATAAATCATTTTCCTCAATATCACACTGGTTTATGGTCCTAAGGTCTCCCATAAATTTATCGGAATTAGTAAAAGACTATAGAACTGGAAAGGACATACGGAATGCCATATGAAATAAAGGGACTAACTTTATGAACTAGTAGAGCTTATCTCAGAGATGCTTAGTCTAAAATAGAGTCATAAAAGTACAAAGTGACTACGTATGAAAGTTTTCGATCGACCATCATTCATCTCAAAGAATATGAATATCAGTTATCCTGGAAAACAGGTTGAATTTATTTTTATTTCATGAAAATAATATTTTTATTATTTTACGACCTTAGAATTTGATTTAAATGGCCTAATCTTGAGCCGCTTAAGGGACCTAAAATGAAACTTTTCATTGCTGGCTGTTTTTGATTTCTAAATTTTTACTTTAATGTCTGAACGAAACTTTCGTTCCATTTCGTTCCAGGCAGAATCAAAATAATTTCGGTTCAGTCATTAATTTAACATCAGGTAGCATATGATTTTGTCAAAATCTTGAGATAGCCAACCACAGTTCAGTAAAAAATAATTTTTTTTCTATGAGTAACGAAATGAAACGAAAGTTTCGTTCGGATCCCTGCTTTAATGAGATCATAAATTTAAAAACAATTGATTCCACCGAATCATAATCCAGAATATTATTTTCATTCAATATTTTGTTCCCCATTAATTTAAATTCCTAAAAACGAGGTCCTAATCTAAATTACTTTTTCAGCATGTGCAGAGGGGGTTCAGATATTCAATAATTCGCGATGAGGTCAACGGAGGGTCAGAGCAACAATTAAATCATACTCGTCGAAGGGGAACGTGCTACTTGTGGACTCTATCGGATATTTCTTATTCGACGACATAACGGAACATTGACAGGTTGTATAAAGAACTTTCGCCCACGGGGGATTAAAATCTCCGCTATTTGAACTGGCAAAAAATATTATAGGATTTGTTCGCTGGGTTAGGGACCTTTGGCCTTTATTGCACATTCCGCTTGCACTCTGCACGCATATGCGTCCTAAATGTTTGGTGCTAAATATTTGCTCTTGCAGCTGGCCGTAAAGACTCATTACTCCGAAAGGAATTTTTATTTGCCACACAAAGCGAAGAAATAAAATTTAATTTAGAACCCTTGAACACCATCCGATCTAAAAATGTTGGTATTCTTTTCATTAAGCAAAAACAAAGCACTTTTATATTTTTAATTAACGAATATCTGAGTTACTGGATTACTTAAATTTTTTGCCACTCACCCAATTTATCTTTTAGGCCGATGCACTGGGATATGTGCGGAAATTGCAGTATTTTCCTCCATTTTTTGCTCTTTCCTTTGTTGCTGTCACCACCACCTAAAAACAGAATAGAGTTAGGTACTTGAGAGTTTCACGATTGCATTGTTTTCTTCTGGAAAATAAATTTTTCCTCTTCGTGGTTACGATTGTACTTTTCTTATTGGATTCTATTCTTAAATAGGAAAAATAAAAATGACCCGAGAAGATGAGACTCGGTATATCGGGTACAATTTCCTTTATTTCAAAAGTAGAAATGTTTTCTTGTTAGAGTTGCTGGCGAAAAGAGCAATGCAAATTCAAAGAACACTGAAAATCTTATTTCAAGCTAAGCTTGAATAATTCAACTTATTTAAAATAAAAATTTACAATTCATTTATTTTGAGGATTTCCAACTTGAAAACATCCTTATGCGACTGAATCCAACTTTTAAGGCGTTCCGAAAAATATAATTTTTTGAAAGTTAGTTACGCTTTTTTTTGTCATTTTTGCAAAAGTTGTTGTGGAAATAAAGTTATATAAGACTAGTTTGAAATTGAAAATGTTTTAGCTTCAAAAAATGTAGAATTATGTCGCGAGACAAAAATTTTCTTTCATTTGCAGAATGTTTCCCCTTCGAGGAAAAAATGGTAAAACTGAAATATCAGAAAATTTCAATTAGAGGAAATCAGGGTAGAAAAATATTTTCGTTCTTAAAAACTTGTTCAAAGTGATATCTTGGGAATTTATGAAAACACCAGGATCATAGATTAAAGCTGGGAAACTGTTTGTACCGCTGAGCGAAATTGCTCCTCAAAGGAAAAAAATCCGGGAAAGCTTAAATGACAAAAAGCTTGAAGCTATGTAATGTACGATGACTATCTACATCCGGCCAAGTTTTCAATTGCACATTAAAACTAGCAAAGAGATGTCGTTTACGAAGAATCAGCATAATGCTATCGCGGACGGGGGACTTTACTACTTTCGTTGCAAAATTAAATGTATGAAAAACTCTCTTTTTAACCGTTTCACGTCAAATACGTTTCCGCTGTATTCCTCTCTTGGCGAAACTTTCATGCAAATCAGCAAGCTCTGTAATTCAAGTTGTTTTACTGCTGGTGAGTCGACAAAATTTATTTCTTAAAAGAAGACTTTTTCCTGATTTTTTAAAATTTAAAGTGAAGCTAAAACATGAAAACATAAAAGGGTCTTGGAAGAATTACAATTTTTAGATTTGGAACTTTTCAGAATAACAACTTTTGAAAGTATGGATATCCTAATTCGAAAACTTCTTAGTCTGTTAAGCATTTTTGAAAAAAGTATTTCAGTTTCAAAGAGCGTTCAAATTTCAAAGCATTAGAATATGTTGATTTAATCAATAAGACATGCCATTTTAACTTTTGAGTTTTTTAAAAATCAACATTTAAACTTCTTCTCTCTTAAACAGACCACAGTTTTACAAAATTCTATTTTTATATTACTTCTCTTATTGAAACAATGTGCGTCTATAATAATGTGTCGCATTTTAACTTTTCAAAAAATATTATTCATAGGACACTTTGTATCAAATTTCATTATTGTTTTTAATTAAATTTTATTTTTTCTAAAAGTAATTAACCCGTTGATTGCATCTGTCCACTGGAGTGGACAAATGCAAATTCCTATTTTTAAAAATATCTCTTCCAATTTCTTTTTTTAAATTCTGGCTAAATTTGACAAACACTAGTGTACTCTAAAAAATATTTCTACATCAAAATTATTTCTTTCAATTTGTTTATTTCATAGCAAAAATTGAAAAAGTGAATTTTTCAAATATTTCAAAAATGCTGTTTTTGTACTATTTTCATGCAGAAAAACGTCTGGGAGTTGAAAAAAAATCATTTATCACAGGCAACCTAAAAGATGCAGTGTAAGAAAAATTGTGTCTGAAGAGTTAAAATGTATTTTAATTTTTATTAGAAAAAAAATTGGGAATAAAATGCAGGAAATTCTCAGGAGATTTCCGGGAACTATTTTACGTGGGTAAAATTAATCAAAATTATTAGAATCTACTTGGATTCAATAGGAGCAAAAATTTCAGTATCATAAATTTAATTTGATCAAATTTCAAGTAGGTATTGAAATTGGCAGAGATTTTTATCTGAACACCCAGTGAATATGCATTATACTGAGAGTATAACTTCCTCACTTTCATTGTCAGTTCGCCAGCGTTTATCATGCACGAGTGTGCATACGTAGGTACGTCCTCCGGCGTATATGATTGCACCTCGCAGTGTAACGAATATAATACCTACATATCTACGATTCACAAGGAGTGGTACACTTATCAAAATCAGCACGTGTTCGCACAAATGCATTCTAGACTCCAATCTATATAAGCATGATATCATGTATGATGAAGTTTAAGTTATTTCGTGTTCAGGTGATCTCGGTGAATAATAAATCGCAAAGGCGTAAATAATATCTCATATTATGAATTTTTGTTCCCTGCTATTTTACGTGATGCTGTGCATGTAGTCTGTAATTACGCTCTTAATTTATTACTGCGTCAATCACAAATTAAAATATTAAAACAGCTACTTTCGTCATTATTACATTGACTATAAATTATCATTTTTGTAAGTGGTGCAGCTAATTACAGAAACGTTTCATTAAGGATGACAAGTAAATGGTTTTTTAATTAATTTTTAATTATTCCTAATGGCCGTCAATGAGAAAAATGAAAGTGAAATGTAATTACTTTTTTTTACTTTACTAATATTTTTCCGTTTTAGATTTTACAAATTCTAGATTAGGTTTCAAAAATGATTTCCAAACAATTGCAATTCCTTCAATCTGTAAGCAATGATCACTCAAGTTAGTGAGGTTTAATTTTTTTTTAAATACACGTGCCAAATATATCTATGAGGACCTTTGGTCTTTAAATTTATGAGCTCATAAACATCGAGAGGTCAAAAATATAAAAGAAAGCTTAAAGTAATAAGTAAACCACGCCTAAACTTCTCATTTTTTATGACAGCCTGCGCAAAATGGACGAAATTTCGTGTCTCGTTAAACAGAGTATAGAATCCTATTTTATGTGCCTGAAGTTCTGAACGTTCAAATGAACGAAAATTTGTTTCATAACTAAAATTTAGCTTGAAATATTGTTCCAACTACAAAACAAAAAGAAGGATCATGAGCTTTTTTATCATTACAATAGTTCCTTTATTAATAAACCAATACTTCAGAACAAATTTCAGTTTAAAATGAAATCAAATAAAAATTTCGTTCATTTGAACGTTCACAACTTCAGGCATATCCTATTTTCATATTTTATGCCGTCCATAATATTCTCCCCGGTGTATCATTCAATGAATTTATATTCTCCACTTCTGTAAAATCTTGAGGACAATAGGAGTTTTTTTACGAGCAGTAAAGATCGTGAAGACTGTCTTACGTACCTTCTCTGGCTTTCAGGTACACAGTATTCGCTACGATGTTCTCCAACTCCATCAATTCCAGCTTGATCGAGTTTGCGAGGCCGAACCAAGGAGAGTCCTCGAAGACAGCTTTGGCGGAGACGTACAGGAAGACGAGATCGTGGAAGACCTTGGAGGAGTGGAAAACTCCGAGTACACCTTTGTTCGGGCTCGATCACCCAGTCTGTAATCAGACCTGTTCCCATCTGTTTTCAACAACTGTCCCGAAGAATCCGCCTCGTGTGCCAGCCACGTGGGATTTCAATTCAGCTTTCAGACTAGAAGATTCAGAAAAAATCTTGACTTTCGAAATCTCTTGCCTTTTCCTGGTCAAGTTATTGGTATGAATTTTCGGTGTCTTCGTCGTCTTCGGTCTCCTCCAATTTGAGCTACCCTTTTGGAAGACTTCTACTTCATTCTTCCAGGAAGATCCGGACTCACCGATTCACTCACACTTTCATTCTCACAATTGCGACGCGATTATGAGAGATTGTCGAACCGCACTTCAGCACTTGAAGGCAGAGAGGCCGGGGATGAAACGAGGGGATACATTTGCGAGTACATTCTTTTGTATTTCCAACCCAGAGGTCTTTCACTCTTCATGAACGAAGCCGAACCTCTCCTCTTTGATACTTCGGATACGAGAATCCTCACAAGGATATGTAATCCATGAAGCAGCCTTTTGATCCCAGATAGAACGTGAGTGTCGACGTCCTCGTGGATATGACGTCAGAACGTTCACAAGCACGCAGTTGCAGAAGCGTGTCTTTTTTTTTGCTCAAGTCTCTCCACCTCTCCTCTAATTGGTAGAGATCTTTCTCCGTCGATGGGATCCCAAAAGCATACGTCTTCTCAGACCACACGTCGTCTTCTGAAAAGAAAATTGAAAGTATTAAATCGCCTGGCTTTTGTTTTACTTTTATATTAAAAATTGAATTAAGTATTAGTGTCAGGAAATATTTTAAAATTCTTTAATATCCAATAAAATCTTTAATATTTAAAAAAGTTTTTATTCCAGAGGGAGAAATTAGTCCTAATCACAAATCAAGAAAGAAGCAGATTATCTAATAAAAACAGGTGAATTTACTGTTTCAGAAGATAATCGATGTTCCGGAGTGGCAATAAATCTTATAAAAGTCACGCACTCTTTGGATCTTTCATAAAATTATGTAATGAATCATCTGTTAGAGTGTTTGGTTCAAGTCGAAGTAAATCTCTGTCAGAGACCTCAGCAATTTCATCTCTGACGCTTGCAAGCTGCAAAGAGTTGCATAAATATCTCGACGAACAAACATCGGCAAAGCCAGAATTAATGAGAAATATTCCTCGTAGTAGGGAAAATACGTTTTCGCTCTTTGAGCAAAGTCCCAGAGAATTCTCTAATTGCTAATGTGGACTTGTTGAATTGTGAACAAGAGGATATTAGCTTCAAGACTTTTCTCTACCTTCTTACTTGAGACTCAACTCGACAAGAAAAAAAAAATCGGTAATAGATCTTCCTGACTGGAATTTACATATGATTGGCAGGTTGCTAATAACTTCGGAGAGTCATTTATCATTCCTTCGTTTCTTGACATACTTTCAGATACAACTAATGAGATATTAATTTGATAATCATCAAGGACGTTGTCTATTGTGATAAAACAATGCGTAGAATGTGGGTGATAAGGAGTTGACTTGATCTTTGGGGTCAATGTCAATGATTAATGTTGATAAAATGTTTATAATTAATGACGATATAATTGTGTTGATTGTAAATCGACCCTGAAATAGGCCTGAGAGCGATTATAGAGAGTTGGGACTAATTTCCCCAGCTATGAAAGTTTTATTATGAAAGCTTTTAAACTTGAATCGATTCTATTCAAAGATGTTCCAATTTCAAAGGAGATATTAGAAAATTTGGAAATGCTAAACTTGTTGGATGAAGCAAATATTTATTTGCAAGTATCAAGTGCAGAGAGGATGGCATCGAGCCCAGTGCAGTGCGCACGTGTGTATTGGTATAAAATATATATGTTTCAAATGGCGAATGCGTGGAGCAGGTGCATCAAGAAGATAAGGGCAACGATGTATCTAACCGCATCGTTTGAAGCAGCTCCCCCAACGATAATCTCCCATTCCCTTTCCGGCTTCGCGACCCTCTAGTTGGGACATTTTCCCCCCATCCGGAGCCAATGTCCCACCTGGTGATTCTATCGACTGGATACTACTAGACCCCTGCAGAGCAGAATCGCGACTGCGAATCGTCGGTTTATTTTAAAGCCCTACGCTCAACTCGAAAATAAACAAAAAAGAACCTGATGAGATTATTACACAATTTCCAGAAGATCCTTGAAGGAGATAACAAAATGAAGAAATATTGGAGATTCAAAAAATTGGATTTTGCAAAGGCGAATTTAAGGATTGGTTTTTATCAGATCATTTTCCAGGAAAGGATGAAACCCTCGGTGTTAATATTCTCTCGCTGCCTGTATGTCATTAAAATGATTGCAGCATTAGTCATGTGCAGCAGAGAGAACATCAACCTTCATTCACTCGTAGTAAATTACCATACAGAGTTCTCGCAGCATCCCTTTTTTTTCCTCTTTTATTTTGCTCTCTCGTGAGGCAAGTCATTATTTCATTGGATTATAAAAAAAGAGGATTACGTTCAATTTAACGACAGTCTCCAATTGGAGTTTACAGACCAAACGTTTTCCAACTCCGAGTGCCTCCAAAGTCTAGTTTGTATTAATTGTTCTCTTTTTTTAGTATTTAGTCAGAAATCCGGAAATTCACACCCAATATCTCGTGACTCTTGGTAGAAATATTATGATGCATTCTTGCAAATGTAATTGAGGACAAGAAGAGTGAGCTAACTTAGTGAGTATGTTCTTAGCGAATATTTTTCACGTCTCATTGAATTGCTGACGTCGTATATCGTGGCAACCTGTAGTCTGCCTCATAGAAATATTTCTTCCGTGATGGCTCTCCACTCTTGTGTAAGTGGTCAGGCTTTATTCCTTTGATGTCAAAATTTGAGGAAGCAGGAAAGTTTCAGGGACATTTCATGCTGCTGAGCAATATTTTTATCCAAGTTTAGCTCGATACTTTTATTGTATCAGTTCATCACTTCATTATTTAAGCCTTGGTAATTTCATTGCAATATGTTTTTTCAAGGTTAGCTTATTATCAATAAATAAAGCATCCGCCTTAAGAACGTTCTATGAACCAAAATTTATTTTATTGAAATATATGTTCATAGTATGAAACTAATCTAATTTTTTTAATCTAAAAAAATCTAAGTCTAAAAAATCTTCTACATCATAATACATAATAGAACAGACCAAATTTTTGTCTAAAATCTAAATCTAAAAAATCTTTTACATCATAATACATAACAGAACAGACCAAATTTTTAGCAATTTGCGTTTACACTATGATCATAGATTCCAATAAAAGTAATTTTGGTTCATAGAACGTTCTTTTGGCGGATGCTTTAATTGATTCCAGACATTTATGTACATTCTATGAAATCAGGAAGAATTTGAATCTATTGATTTGAGTTAGCAGACTAGGTCAGATACAATTAGATCAGTCACTTGTGCCAATAAAATTATGGAACTGTAGACTTGTGGACCAAAGAAATTGGGATCAAGATCTTTTGTTTGTTGACCTCCTGTGAAAAAAAAAAAACAAGGAAGTGGTCGAGAAGTTTAAGAGCATTAGAGCATTGCAGCACTTCTATTATTGTAACCACGTGTTTCACAAGAGTCGATCACACATGTGCGTGAGAAAAGTCCACAAACGCTGTTCGTCACAACATGTCAGTTGCAAAGACTTGATACTTGTCAATAAGGATATTTGCAAACATTGCTAGCCAGATGTTAGCTATAAGAGCAATCTAAATCGTTTATCCAAGACAGGAACTTTGATTAATTTACAGATGGCAAATTTCTTGTGCAACGGAATTACGACTTCAAAACTTCTTGACTTTTTCAAAAATTCTAAGATTATTTTTCTGTATCACTTGTTCACTTCTCTTGCAATAATTGTCTCTCAATCCCACTGCTTCATAAATTTCAATTTTGCTCAATTAATTTCATTCTCCAAATTTTGATTGGGACAGAAAATATATTCCGTAAAAAGTTGACGAGGGACTATAAAGGCTTGACAATTTTTGAACTTTACACATTAAAGAACTGTGCGAGCGAGGTGAACTTTTCGAGGTCAGTGAAAAGCGTATAGCACTTCTACTTCTACCCTCGGTCAATGTTACGTCTGCCATTCTCTTTCCTCGGACAGTACATTCCAAGACATTTCTCTCACGTTCACTGCGAGATTGTCTTGTTTGACAGGAGTGTAATATCATGTGACCTCGTGGTGAACATTATTGTGTTGGATTGAGAAAAACAACCCCAGGGTCTTCGACTATTTTTTGTAGTACAGTCTACAGAATCGATCACCTTGACCTTATCAAGGTCCAAAGTTTAATTTACCACTCTATACCTGCCATATTAAGCAAAAATGATTCTCCCAAGAATCTGTATTTTCTTATTTCACTCGTGCTTGGATATGGAATCCGAAATTTCACGTTAATGGCTCCAGTAAAAGGAACGAGGAAATAAACATGCTCTGAAGAAAAATGAAGGCCAGTGACGTAAAACGAGGAAACCTCAGGTCAATGAGCTCTCGAGTTTTGATTATTTTTATTGGACGAAAGTGGTTTTCGAAATCCGCTTTAAAATTTTAATCGAGTCGTTTTGACTGTAATTAATTACAGTATGAAAAAATTCTTCGAATCAGTTGTTGTTGTTCTAAGTTGATGATAATTGTTCTAAGGTTTAAAGCAATTAATAGTGATTCATCTAATAATACTGAGCTTGTGTATACGTCTAAGTAAACAGTTTTATTCAAGTTTTTAGTATCACCTTATTTATAGTTCATATTCTAACTCTTGTTTTACTCCTTTTTGTCAAAATTAGAGTTTCCATGTCTCTTTATTATATTTATTTAATATAAATATCTCTTAATAATTGCATCAAAATTAGTGAAAAATTCAAGATGCAAGGTCCAGCGATCAATATCAAAGCTGCTGCATTTTTCTACACATGCAATTTTTCAGAGTTTCGTCTCTTATACTTATGGTATGAGTCCATGAAATATTGCGGAGATATAGTTTATCATTTTTTTTAATCACGTGTTTATATGAAAACATAAGTACATAATGTGCATTCACTGCTTAAATCATTTGTCTGTTTGGGTTCAATTTCCCTTCCAGTAGTGTATCAGTCTGAGAGAAGGGAAGAAAAGAAGGAGTGGTGACCCAAGATTTATTTATGAAACAGGATGGGTTCAGCTTCCATATAATCAATTTTAAATATGAAGATTGTACAAAAATACTGTGACGCAAATAAGCAAAATATCGATGCGAAAAAAAAACTTTGGAGAATTTCTTTAATAATACATAAATTGAATTTCATAATAAATTTAAAAGAATTCTTTCTCAGTTAATTGAATAAGGGTTTAACAAAATAGTTATTTTGATGTACATCTAAATTCAAGAATTCAAAAAATCAAAGAATTAAAAAATTCAAAGCATTAAAAAATTCAAAGAATTAAAAAATTCAAAAAAATTCCAAATAATTCCAAAGAATACAAAATAATTCCAAAGAATTCGAAATAATTCCAAACAATTCAAAAGGACACAAAATAATTTAAACAATTCAAAGAATTCAAAATAATTCAAAAAAGTAAAAAATAATTCCAAAGAATTCAAAAAATTTCAAAGAATTCCAAATAATTCAAAAGAATTTCAAACAATTCAAAGAATACAAAATAATTCAAACAATTTAAAGAATTTAAAATAATTCCAAAGAATTCAAAAAATTCAAAAGTATTCAAGGAATTCAAAAGAATTCCCGGACAAGTGTATACCTGAATTCAATAGTGATTAACACTTCGCTGTTGAATGAATAAAAATTTCTCTGATTAATGAATACTACGATGAACTTTTTTCTAATTTCGAACGAGTTTCACATTTCACTGTACTCGAAAATTATTTTTCCTTCAATGTCTTTAATGAGGGATTTTAGGAGTTTCGTTTCCATCCTTTTGTCAATTTTAGACAGAATTACTGATAATTAATTACGTAAAGTGGTATCAGGGTGGGCGAAAAATTTGATTTTCTATGGCCATTTTTCTATGGCCAAATTTTCCCTGGCCATTAATATTTTAAGTTCAGAATTTGAATCTATTACTTTTTTTACGTAACAAATCTTTTACTTTTTACTTTCAAATGAATAGTTCGTCATTTCAGTGTCTTAAGAAATGATTTTGGGCATCTTTTATAGCAAGCTTTGAACTTTTTTCAGTTATTTCTTTCAAAAGATATAGAACTAAGTTCTCAGCTAAAAATTATTTATACAGAGACTTTCATGTAGTGTACAGGTTCCTTCGTCGGTTGGCTAAGAGCAGAAATTACTAATTATGAAGGAACCTACAAGTGTACAGGAAAAAGATACTTTTATTTTTTTAAAAGTATCTCCGGAACACATTCCTCTGTTCCTGTCAGGGATCCTTTGCTGAAATTGCACGAGAACCTTTATGTTAGAACCCAAGAAGGTTCCTGTACCGGATTTTTCAGCTGGCTTTCTCAAAATATGTTTAGACAATATAAAAGAGAATATGCATAAAAACTGTCAAAGTTTCAGTGTTCATCTGTCACTCGATTCAAGACAAAAATAAAAAATTGAACTCAGACCATCATCACAATACCCATCCAGCAAGTCATAAATATAAGAAGAAAAATAGGATGGGAAGGAAGTTGGCTGTTGGCTTTCTAATTTCTTTCCCCTATTTTTTGTGTTTTTGAGATTATAGGATTGCCAAAACTTAGTCACATATCTTTGGTCGTAAATTATTCATTAATCAATTATCCCTTTATGGAAAAAATTAAAATAAATTTTATCATCACTTAAAATATTGCTCCTATCAATTCACCCAATTTCGGTGGTTACGCCAATGGTGAGAGTCTGTGTACGCACCACTGAACAGTATTGAAGAACGAGAAAGAAAGAAACAGGAAGACACAGAACAGTGGAGTGAGGAAGAGCTAAGAGATTCACTGAGGTAGCGTTAAAAGAAGGAAAGAGATGAGAATGATAGGGTAGAAGGGTCTCACAGGACCAAATGAGGAGGGGTAGATAAAGGGATAAACCAAGAATCCCTTGGGGGTAGGGTAACCTTCCCTCTCTCTCTCTTCATCAATTATTATAATATATTGTGATTTCTCGAATATCCTTCAGCCAAGTTTGACTGCTCTTGACACAGATGAATATCTCACCCACAGATGCAAAAACTTACCACAGACGATAGTATTTCATATAACACACCATCAAGAATTTCACACAGCCTCGAGAATATCGAGCACCGACTAGAATTTCAAACACCGACAAGATTTTTAAACACTGACAAGAATTTCAAACACCGACAAGATTTTCAAGCACCGAAAAGACTTTCAAACACTGACAAGAATTTCAAGCACTGACAGGAATTTCAGATGCAGAAGAGATTATCACACCCAGAAACCGATGTGGAATTGTACACACAGCGCACACGCGCGCGGGCTTCAAACACCGGTTTTACACTCACGATAGATTCACACGCGTGTTTTCACGAGATGGGCGTAAACGTCGTGCAATTATATTCAGAAAGATGATGATGATGGTCCTCACTACACTTGTATCTCACGGGTCACCCTGTATATGCGAGTGTAAAGAGCGGGATGGCGCGGAGCAAGTTGAGTAGCTACGGGAGGTTCAGAGGGGCGGGGGGAGGAGGAAATACATTGATAAGGGGAAGGAGAGGAGGAAAAGAGGAAGAGAGAGAGTGAAAGAACCCATACAGGAGGCCAAGGAGGATCGAGGAGCAACACCGAGTCACAATGGCCGACGACAGCGGCAGTCTGGCGACCTCTTCGATTTTTCCGGCACGGAAAAGCCGGCAATCGGTGGCAGGAAAATGCCCAAAGGAGAGGGGAGATTTGGGCCAGGAAACGGTGGGACTTGTACGGCACTGGGTTACACCAACAAAAAAAAGAATTAGCTGTTATTTACCAATCGGGATCCTGATGTGGATATTTTTTAATTCGCGTGGTCTGCTATGACGCCCGGCCCGGCGATTTCGTGGCAGAACGAGTGACAAGGCGGGTTGCGCACAAGATAACCGGGAGTTTTGTACAGATACCAGACTCACTTTGCTTAGCCCGTAGCACTGAGAGTGCGAGGTAGGGGATCAAAACGGAATAGCATGTTTGGCGGTAGTGGACGGTTGCGTGGTGGTTGGGGAGCAATGGAGGGGAAGTAGGAGAACGACGCGATGACAGAGGAAGGAAAAGGAAGGAAAATCACGGAGTTAAGTGGGTGGGAGTGAGATGGAAGGAGGTGAAGAGAGAGGATGATGAGGTGGAAAAGTCAGGGTGGTGGTGGCATCTGGTGACGAGGATGGAAAGCTTGATGTCGACGGATTGGGTTGGTCAGAGCGGGAATTATGGGTGGATTGTTTGGAAGTCGATAAACAATTGGGCAATGGGATGTAATCCACTGAGAACCCATGAAATCCTTTGTAATTTCTATTGTAAACTCTTGAAATCCTCATGATCACTTGTAATCCTATGAAGTTCCTTATAATTTCTGGTTATTGTTAGTAATCCGCCTCAATGCTCATTACTAGAGTATGCAGTAGGGTGGTCCAAAAATGAAATGGAAAATTTTTTTAAAAATTTTCATGCATGTCGCCCTCAAATTTGTTCGAATCCACAAAAAAATAAATGCGTTTTTTTTGGAAAAAAAAATGTTATTTAGAGGTTCCGCAAGCCCCATGCAGTTTAACACGTATTTCCCATAAGAAAAAAACGCTTTTGTAAATTTTATTCAGAATCGTCAATATTAGGTTAATCGAGTTCAAACTCATAATTTCTCTTCACAATTAGCTATTGAATACAAATGATTAATTGCTTTTTAAATATCACCCGCATAAGTCTGTTTTATAGGGTCCCAAACAAACCCTGTAACTGAAAAATTGGGTTTTGCGAGTTTTTGGCGCTAGTCAGTGGCGTAGATAGGGGGGGGGGGGATCAAGGGGATCAATCCCCCCCCCATGAGGAATTGAAAATAAAATTTTTGAAAAATTGTACTTATACATGTATGCATTCATTTCTCGAAATGCCATTAACCTTTTTTGCAGTATGATATCATTTATATCACTCTAAAATTAGAAAGAAAAAAATCTTTTTATGATAGTTTTGAATGTAAAAAAAAGATATTGTCAAATTATATCCCCCCCCCCCCCAAGCACAAAAAGCTATCTACGCCACTGGCGCTAGTTATGATTTTTTGGCGGTTTTTTAAATACAAATTGTTTCTAATGCATGAAGTATTACTTTCTACTGATAATTAGATTTTTAAATAAAATTTTTAAACAATTTATTATTGTTTTTAGCAATTTTCTCTTAGAATAGAATTAGAAAGTCGCGATTTTTTCCGAATTTTTCAACATTTTTTCAACTTTTAAGTTAGAGCGAGGCAATAATTAATTCAAGTTAACAAACATAATTATTTAAACAATTGATTATTGTCTATAACCATCTTCTTTTAGATTAATGCTAGAAAGTTGCAAATTATTTAAACAATTGATTATTGTCTATAACCAACTTCTTTTAGATTAATGCTAGAAAGTTGCGCTTTTTTCTAAAATCTTTAGTTTTGCTTTGACTTTTTAGTTATGAACAAATAATAAATGAACATCTAAAAGAATCATTTTTTAAATAGTATTCTATTTTCTCAAAGTAAAGTAAGGATGGAGTAATTAGGAGTAGGTGGGCGAAGTGAGTCTGTAAATGAGTTGCAAAAATTTTGTTTTGAATTACAAGTCGAAGTTTATTGCAAAGCGTAAAAGAAAAATTTGGATTTGCACACATTTTACTATCAGCCCCCCCCCTCTCTTACCCTGGAGAAAACAAGTAATCGATGATAATATACATATATAGAGATAAAAAAGCCTCAATTACATAAATAATTAAATAAAACAATATTATTTAAAAAAATAATAAATTGTTTAAACAATTATGTTTGTTAACTTGACATAATTATTACCTAACTCTAATTGAAAAGTGGACAAAAGGAAGAAAATTTTAGAAAAAACCGTAACTTTCTAGCATTATTCTAAGAGAATATTGTTATAAATAATGATGAATTGTTTAAACAATTATGTTTGCTAACTTGCATTAAGTATTACATCACTAAGTGAAAAGTAGACAAAAAGTTAAAACTTTTAGAAAGAACCGCAACTATCTAGCATTAATATAGGAGAAGATAGTTATACACAATAATAATGTGTTTAAGCAATTATGTTTGCTAAATGGTATTAATTATTACCACACTCTAAATGAAAAGTGGAAAAAAGTTGAAAATTTCAGAAAAAACCGCTACACTCTAGCATTATTCAAAGAGAGTATTATTAAAAATGTTTGTTAACTTGAATTAATTATTACCTCTCTCTAATTGAAAAGTGGCCAAAAAGTTGAAAATTTGAGAGAAAACCGAAACTTTATAGCATTATTCTTAGAGAATATTATTATAAATAATAATAAATTGTTTAAACAATTATTTCTGTCAACTTTAATTGATTATTGCCTCGCTCTAAATGAAAAGTTGAAAAAATGATGAAAAATTCGGAAAAAATCGCGACTTTCTAATTCTATTCTAAGAGAAAATTGCTAAAAACAATAATAAATTGTTTAAAAATTTTATTTAAACATCTAATTATCAGTAGAAAGTAATACTTCATGTATTAGAAACAATTTGTATTAAAAAACCCGCAAAAAAATCATAACTAGCGCCAAAAACTCGCAAAACCCAATTTTTCTTATGGGGATGATATTTAAAAAGTAATTAATCATTTGTATTCAATAGCTAATTGTGAAGAGAAATGTTGAGCTTCAACTCGATTCACCTAATATTGACGATTCTGAATAAAATTTACAAAAGCGTTTTTTTTGCTTATGGGAAATACGTGTTAAACTTCATGGAGCTTGCGGAACCCCTAAATATAATTTTTTTTTGTGGATTCGAACAAATTTGTGGGAGATATGCATGAAAATCCGAGAAAAAAAATTTGGACCACCCTAGTATGCAGGCTTATAAAATTTTGTATAATTTGTAATCCTCATCTTATTATAATTTTTTATTACCATTCAGAAAAATATTTTGTTGAATCAAAGATATTTTGTTAATTCAACAAATGAGTAATAACAATGAATTGAAATGAAATAACAACGAATCGAAATGAAATAACAAATAACAATGAATTTTGTCATTTCAGATTTGACCGAAGTTTGGTTGATTTAACTTTGACCAATGTAAATAATTTGGTGGGTAAAAAAAAATTTGGTGTAATTGAGCATGCAGAAAAAAGTTTTGTTGATTGAACCAAATCATTTAGTTGATTTAACCAGAAATGTTCGTTAAGGGAACCAAATTTTTAATGAGTCAACCAAATGTTTTGTTAATTGAACCAAATCTTTGGTTGAATACACCAAATTATTTATTTTGGTTAAATCAACTAAAACTTTTAGTTGACTCAACGAAACATTTGATTGTCTGCATAATAACCAAATTCTATGGTTGAACCAACTAAAATTTGATTGATTCAACCAAATATTTTTCACCGTGAGGGGTCATACACTCTGATATTTCTCGTTCACTCATGAAATATTCCCTTATATTCCGTCAATATTTCTATGTATTCCCAGATATTCTTGATATGCCAGATATTCATAAATATTCTAACATATTCCTGTTTATTCCCAGATATTCTTGATAGTATAGATATTCCTAAATACTCTGAAATTTTCTGACATATTCCGAAATATGACATTCCCAAATATTCCGAAATATTCTTTCAGAATATATTCCCCGTATACGAAAACTGGGAGAGTGGTCGACCCCTCGGATTCAATAAACAAAATATTTTGAAAAATTAATAAAATTACTTAATTAAGAACTTTGGTCGATTGAAGCAATCGAATTGGACTACTCTACTGTACTAAACACAAATGCAACCAAACTTTTTAAAAAGTTAGTTTTAAATTTATTGTGTAGATAATTTTCAGTTGAAGCTACCAACCAGGAACCGTTCAACTGAGAGAAGCAGATGTTTATATCAAACAACACCCACAAAGAAAAGGGGAAATATTTAATTATTGAGAAAGTCCTGATTGATTTCATTGACCACTTTTTCGAGAAAGTGGAAATTTGGCACTTTTGCAACCGTTGTTGTTATTTTCTAAGTTAACTTGAATTTTTAATTGATCCTGCAGGCCAGCAAACGTTTTTTTTTTGTAACAAGAAAACATTTATCAAACATCCGGAGCAAAGAAGAGTAGAAAATTTTAAATATTGAGAAAGCCCTGATTGATTTCATTTGCCACTTTTTCAAAAAAGTGGAAATTTGGCATTTTTGCAGTGGTTGTGGCTTTTTTCGAAGTTTATGGGTATTTTTAAATTATGCTGCCAACAAACAAAGGTTGTTTCGCAATAAGGTGACGCATTGCACACATCCGGTGCAAAGGAACAAGGGAAAAATTCATTTTTGAGAAAGCCCATACTGATTTCATTGACCGCTTTTTCCAAAAAATGCAAATTTGACATTTTTGCAATAGTTGTTTGTAAGTTTACTGGTATTTGTAAATGATGCTGACTGACCATCAATTAACGTTAAACTGTATCAAAAAATTCAAAATAGATTTTAGTATTTTCTTTTACTGTAAACTGTATGACAACGCAATGTTTCACGTGCGGTTTAGCACGAGTGTAATATTGCTAGTTATTAATAATAATAATAATTTCTTTGAAACCTATGAAATTCTTGTCATCGATCGCAATTATTGCCCCGTAATCTGCCACAATTTTCTTTGTTACTTGAAATCCCTTGTGGACTCTTGTGACTTTTTTAATACCCCACATTATGCTTAAAATCACTTTACACCACTCTAACCTCAAAATCTCAACTTTGACATGATTTTTCGGCTCTCGTGATATAAAATACTGTTCGATACTTGTGTGAAAGGTGACTTTTAGCGCACTTGACTTTTCTCAATCGCTTCGCTCGTGCGAAAAACGTCTCGTGCGCTAAATAATCACTTCTCACAAACGTATCGAAATGTACTATTTCATCTGATGTTCAATTTCACAATTCCTTTTTATCATTTGATATTCTTTTGAAATCCATGAAATATTTTTTAATCGATCGTACTTTTCTGGTAAAAGCCCTCCAAATTTTGGATATTTTCCACATCACGCGTTGTAGAATGTTACATTTTCACAAGAAAATAGTCGGCTGGAAATTTTATGATAAGTACTTTTCACTGACATTTTCAACATATAAAATCTTTTGTTTAAAAATTAAAAATTCCATGCCAACATCTCTAACTTAATTGTAATCGCATGAAATTTCATGAAATTCCTTCTTATTACTGGCCATAAAATTTAAAATACAAATATTTTAAATTAAAAATATAAAATATAAACCTTTAATCGACTGTAAATTCGTATTAACAATCGTTTTATCACACAATCGTTTAACATTCGTTTTAACACACATAACTTGGAAATATAAAACTGTAAAATACGTGAAAATTCAATGAAAATGCACACGAAAAAATAAATGTTCTATTTTAGTCACACGTAATTTTTATAATTATTGTATTTCCATGAAGCTAAACCAATTTTTTTTAACCTTCAACTTCTTTTAAAATTTTTCGAAAACTCTACAGTATGTTTTGTGGTTCATAATCTAAATAAATCTTTCTTACAACAGCAGATGTTTCCTTGAATGTACATAGTAATTTGTTCAAGATAACCTTAATAGATATGATAACCTCTAATCACTCTGCTATATGCATATAAAAATTCTTGAACATAACCTTCCTGAGACTTCCAAAGTTATATCTTCGTTTCATTCATTTATTTCACAATAACGTAATTTAAAGATAAGATTATATTATGTCATTAGATAATTGATACTGTAGTTTGTAGAATTTTTTATAACAATCATAAATAATAGTCAGAATTTGAACCCTGTCAAAGAAATGATTTTTTTATAAATTCTAAACTGTTGGAATAGTAATTTTACTACACTTTTATTGTGCAAAAGTGTATAAATTACATATAGTAATTTTACAATAAAGTTTTCTTTAATTATAATTCATGATTTTTATAAACCTATCTTTTAATTTCAAATACATTTTCAAGATTAATCAAATTCACGAGAAACTATCATTCCCTGAGAATATAAAGTTCTAAACTGTATAGCAAAATTACTAAAACATGTGTAGTAAAATTACTTTACTTTTAGGCAAACTACTTTCAATACATTTATAGTAAAATTGCTATAGATTTTTCCAACAGTGTAGGCACGAATGTAAAAATAAGTATTTTTCTTTTTCAAGATCGAAAAAGACATTTTTACGTTTTTATATTCACACCGTATGAGAAGGTATTATTTCAATTATATCGTTAATATTGTTAATGTTTCAGCACAAAGTGCTGCTGCATAAGATTATAGTTACAAAAGATAATTGATATTCCTTGTCAAAATCGTTACAATATAGAAGTGTTAAAAGCATTCTTTACAGACACTAGCACAAGGTGAGAAAAAACGCGGTATCATCCTAACAGACTCGAAACTTTTTATCACCTCAAGAAAAAGCAGGCTTCTGCAGGTGTAATTAATTTACCTCGAAAGGTTCTTTGCAGCCAAAAAAAATCTGCCTGGCCCCCTTCGGGGGCGCGAGCACATTCGCTTCGCTCGCAAGTTTGAGCGCGCATAGGGCGCGCGGAGTGACCGTCGCGCTTCGGTTCAAAATGATCGACGCGCTTCGCGCTCCGATTACTTGCAGTCACCTTTGTATATCACGATTTAATACCACTAAGAAAGCATACGCATGATACGTGTCGCCTTTTTTGCGATTTTTGGTTTACCATTTCCCCCTGAGACGCTTTTTCTTATCTTTTAACGTTGTTATGACGCTTAACTGAAACCCATTTCTCTACTTTTGAAGATTACGTAATATCTTCACGTTTTCTGATACAAATAATTAGATTTTGTTATTATGCACCTGAATGTGAACTTAACTCTAAATTTTTCAAACGTTTACACTTTTGCTTTTCAAAGAATACAACACGTTTTGAGATCCTGCAGTTTACACAGCGAAAAAAATTAAATTTTGGCAGTTATCTCTGTCTCTTTCACTAATATGCTATTATATATTACTAAATAATAATGGTGCGATTATAATTATTATAAGTTATAACCTCGGCCCGGAACTGCTTACTCAGATTTTCCAAAATAAAGAATAAATAATAATATTATTTTCTCCATTTTGCATTAATCTTTATTCGCAACTACTCTATGGAGAACTATCATTTTAATAAACACATATTATTATTATTAAATATTTTTAAAAAATAATAACTTCGCATCTTACAACTCATGAGATGCGAAGTATGAATGTTAGTCATGGGTTTCTGCGTGCCTTAAATAATGTACTTTGAATTAATTTCTGGAAACTGATTTTTACTTCGGAGGTAATTTATACAGTTTTCGGATAACTACCGAAAATCGAGATTAAATCTTTTGGATTTCTGAAAAAAAATTTTCTCAGCTTTTTGGGAATTATGGTTAAGAAGTTTTATTAAAAATACTATATTTCTTTGAAAAAGATTTTTATAATTTTCAAAATTTTATAACTTTTTAATTTTTTCAAATTGAAAAATGTTACCAAGATAATTTACAGTGTTCTTTGAGAGCTACTTAGATCCGAAATAAAAAATTTTTGATTTTTAAAAAACTTAATTAAAATATTTTGAAAAAGCTCAAACTTTCGGAATTTTTATTGCATATGACAAATATACAGACAGACATACAGACAAACATACAGACAGATAGACGCCCGCCCGAAAACCTGTTTTTTGGGCTCAGGAGGTCTCAAAACGTTGACGTCTGCAAAAAACGAGGGGGAGGGGGGGTGTCAAATTTTACACAAATCTAATACACTCTCATAGTGATGAGAATGTAAAAAATTCAAAAACTTGACGCAAATTTGAGTTTTCCGAGAAAATTACGCGAGCTACGAAGAAAATGCAAGAGGCGAAAGTTGCTCGCCTGAAGGAGCTTTATAAAATTGTATTGAGACATTTTCCCCCATCACCTGTTGTTCTCGAGTAAAGTTGACTTTTTTATCACGTAGAATTTAAATTTCAGGACAAAAAATAGAATAAGTGAGTTAAAAAATAGGAAAATTTGCATTTTTTGAGAGAACGATGCGAAATACGAAGAAAAGGCTAGGACCAAAATAAGTTTTGTCCGTGGAGCTCTATAAGACAGTGTAGATGATTTTCTGACATTTTGTATTTTAATTGAAAAAAGGCAATTTTGTAGTTTTTCGAAATAAAGATTTAAGATTTAGACGGAAAAATAAATTGTATAAATTTTTTAATCTAGGATTTACTGGTTGAAGCTTTCTGAGAAATATGTGCGAACGTTGAGGTGGAGATATGATGAGAATGTGCGTAATTTTAGTGTGCAGATATTTTGATTTCCTCTAAAATTGATTTTTCGATTTTTTTAAGGTTTCAACACGGTGTAACTTTGTTGGTATGGGTCCACTGGAAAAATGTCATGTAGATAGTTTGTAGGGCTTTATAAAATCTATCCAAAACTGTCTTTCAACATTTATTTTTGTCAAAAAAATTGTTTTCAAAAAGTCTAAAATGGCCCTAGTTTTTTGAGTTTTGGTCCAATATGGCTAGCTAGCGAACTTAACCTGAGATATGAACATCTGAAAAAGGGCATGAATATCTGAAAAAATGCATGAAATTGCAATGAGATGAGATAATTTTTTCGAAAGTTATCGCGCTAACAGACATACAGACATACAGACAGACAGATACCGTCGCGAAAACTTGTTTTTTGGACTCAGGAGGTCTCAAAACGTCGTTATATGCAAACAACGGGGAGGGTCAAATTTGACACAAATCTAATAACTCTCATAGTGATAAGAATGTAAAAATAAGGGTCGATCATTTCCATCTGTTCCTCTATATTATAAGCTTATTTAAAAATATTAATTTTATATTCTAAGTTTCTGTTACTTTAACACAATAATAATAAATAATACATTTTAAAAATACCTATATATTAAATAAAATAATTTGTAATAGACAAACGTGATTTTGCATTTTATGTGTGAAACGGTTTTTGTAAAAATTATTTTCTCTTTGCACAAAATGGCTTGTTTCAGAAATGTAGATTCTTGATATCTTATACAAAGTTTTAATGAATTAGAAGTATTTTAAGTATTTGATGTTATTGGAAACAAGAAAAAACTCTTACATTGATAAATACAAAGGCGATGAATATGAAATTCAAGAAATATTTTTTAAATAATATTTTTATTGTAATTAAACAATTAATTTGGCACTGCTCTACATTTCGACTCAATTCTTATAATTATTGAAATGTGTTTACAGTGTCAAAAGTTTCTTTCTTTGCCTCAATCTTGTCCATTAATGTAGATGTATACACAAATGGAAACTTTTATTAAAAGTGTGTTTTATGATCTAAATATTCCATATTTTGTCACTACTTTTTTCCAAGCGAATGGATATTTCTTCCTTTAATTAAAAATAAAGTTCAAAGGATTCTGAGTTTGCTGTTTGAAACGAAAGCTTTAGACTCTTGTATCTGTAATCAGCGAATGAGATACTTCCAAGTTTAATGACCTATTACATCAACGTTACGTAAAATTTTAATAGCACTCAGAGTTGCAATCAGAAAAATCAAATAACCTTTTTATAGTCGTAACTTAAATTCTTTGTACCATTGTGCATCAACCTCAAGTATCAGATAAATGATGCTATGTAAGTAATAGAAAAATTTAACACCACTTACAATTTGTTAATTTTATGTTTCGAGTATGTGTGACAAGAATGTTAAAATTCATATATTTGATTGTTACTTTAATAATAGTAATTGTTCCTTTAAAAACACTCCGTATTTTACCATTTGGAAAACGAAATTTTATTTATTCATTGTTGATTACATTTTTTGTAATTTTATGTAAAATCAACAGGAAAACATGTTAAATTGACTTCGATCGTCTTTGCAAAAGGTAAACCTTTATTTCAAGGAAGCAGGCCTGCAAATTGGATTACATTGATTGCGAGTTTTAGTTCTGATTTTGTATATCCACTGATTGAAGAAATCAAGGTAATCAGGTGGAGGAATCATTCAATCATTCAGTGAAAGGACAAAATTATTCGTGTTTAAATATATCAGAAAATAAAATTTTGCACAGAAGATACATTCATTATACAATATTTATCGTTAGTTAAATACGAATTTTGGAGAAAAAGACAATTTTTTGAAAATGATAAGAAAATAATAATTTCAGTGCTTCAAATTGCATTCATTCAATTTAATTCAATTCAATAGGTTTATTCATTAATTAAATTGCATTCATTCTAAGTATTAATTTTAAAATGAAATGTGACTCAACATTGTGTGAATTTCGTCAATCGGAAATGAAGGATGAACAGTGAGTTATTTTCACTAGTGACTATGACAATTGATGCGCTACATCCGTTATTAACTTCAAGATATGAAGTGTGAAAAACAGATTTGCTGTAACAATCATTATACTTTTTTCTGGCGAGGTCAATATATTAACGAAGAATTAATCTGAATAAAAATATATTGAAAAAAGCAAGTGTTTTCAAAATCCAAATTGTATAAATCATCCGAACTTTTGCATGAAACCTTAATAAAATTGTCTTTAGTTTGTGTACAATTAAATAATGTGCACAACATTTATAAAATATACTGAACAAAAAAACTTTTTATCTCAAAACATTTAACAATTTTTTAGAATTAGTTTTTTAAAAATCATTTCAGTTTGTTTCAATTGTTCTTAATAACAAACATATTCTTTACACTTTTCTCTTTCCTTTTTCTATTGGATTTTCTTACCTATTATAAAAATATTCTTCAGCAAAACTGATTTGGGCAGAAGAGAAGAGAATTTATATAAAATCGCATATCCCAATTAAAATTCACCTTCTCTCTCAAATTCCAAAATATTATGTTACATTAAATAACGAGTATCTCTCGTATTTACGCCAAAACTAAAACTAAACGAACGCAATAACCAGAATACTATAAATGAGTAATATAAACAGAACACGAGTGTTATATTTTTATTTATATAGGTACACTCGAATATGAAAACTTGAAGCCTATTATTGAGCATCAAAATTTGTTTATTTATTCAACGTTCGTTCATCGTAAAGCCAACGTTAATAAATTTTCGACATTTTAATCGGGAATTCCATGAAATGAGTGGTTTCAGGGGGAATTGAATTTTATTTCTTGCTTGTAAAGAGTACGCAACCTGCGTAAATAATGTAATTCTTATAATAAAATAGTGTAATATGCTGAGCCATAAAAGAACAATATAATAAACCTGATCGTCTGCAATTTTATTCCTTTAATCGAATGTATCCTATCTCTTTAATTTAAATGCAACGTTGTGCTCTTTAACCACGAAAGAGAGCCCCAGGCTGCCACGTGACAGATCTTTCAAAGTCTCAAATGCCGCCTCTCTTATTGAACGAGGGTGAGAAATAAGATCGTATAATAAAGAAACAAGAGTAGAAAGTCTTGTATTGGACAAGCTTCTCCAGACTCTGCGGTGTCATGGAAACATGATAGTCGGTACATTGAACATATCGTTTGGCATTGCATAATTTCATTTCGCAAAACAACCTATCGAATAGCAAACTCAGGCTGATCGGTTTTGTATGGATGCTAGTATCGATTTCTTAGAGGGATTCATGCGCTCTGTTAAGAAAAGTATCTCTCACGAATTTTTTTCTAAAATGTGTGACATTTCTTTGCCTTTTAAAGAGATAGAAATTTTTTAAGTTTCATAAATAGAAAATAATCTTCATAAATGGAAAATAATCTTTAGTTATTTTCTATAAAAGCTTCTGCAATAGAATTTTAGAAATTGGTAACATTTACGAATTCAAAGATGTTTTTTCCGAACCACCTCAATAAACAGTACTAAATAAACAGTGCTCAATAAACAAGTCTAAATTTTTGTATATTTAATAGTTTTATATAATTCATGCAAAATTCAAAAGTGCCCGTTATAATATATTTACTGAGAAAAGTTAGTCTTTTTAATTAGGAAAAGGTCTCTTATCACAGAACCTTATCGTAAAATTAACATTCAAAGTTTTTGTTTCATGACATTCTTTAATTTCAAAAGATTTTAGAATTTACACTCTTCCAATATTTTGAGAAATTTGAAACAATTCCACAAAACGATTATCAATATAAATTCACTATTTCGAATGATAACATCCATCTTAAGAAACTTCTCAACACAAACTTGCACACATACCTTTTCAATTTATTCTATTTTTTTTCGATATGGAATATGCAGGCCTTCCAGCAACATTCGAGATTGAAAAAAGTTGAAAAAGTGACCATAAGTGACCACCCAATGTTCGGTTATAGTTCTATTTTCTTAAAATGAATCAAATAATATGCCCTTTCATCAATGAATAACTCTAAAAATAAGTTTAAAAAGTGATCAAAAATAATTTAGGCATTTTATTACGTCATAATCACAGCGATTCAGTAATTGAAGGTGAAGGTGAAGGTAATTCAATTTTAGGAAAAATAGGGGATTTCTTTTACGGAAACGCGAATGTTTTTTTCAGAAAAGGGGAAAATTTTTTGCTTTTAAAAATAACAAAGAAGCGAGTAAATATTAATAAAACTTTTTATAAGAAAACTAAAATTTGATTAACAAATCTCTTACTTAGTTTTTACACTTCATTGTCGTTATATTCATTGTTCATTATATAAATATAAAAATTTTCGGCTGCTAAAACTACCGTCAAGAATTTAGATTTCCGTATTATTTATTATGAAATTGACGAATTTTAAAAATTTCAATCCATCAAATTTCTGAAATAAGTCTGCTGGAATTCTCCAGAATCTTCAAAAAATGCTCAACAATCTTAGATTCCTGTCTAGAATCTAAAAAATATTCCACTTTTTAGACTTCAAAACCTTTGGAACTCTCTAGGATTTTATACAATCCTTCATGAAATCTTTTATAACTTTCGACAACCTTTTAGAATCTTCTAGAATACCTATTTCAAATTTTCAAAATATTTGTTGATTTGTTAAATCTTCTGAAATTCCTCAAAATCTGTTTGAATCTTCTAGGTTTTTTGAATTTTAAAAAATGTTTCAGAAGCTTCCTGACTCTTCCAAAGTCTTCTAAACTCCTCAAGCATTTTCTAGAATCTTCTAAAATCTTCCACCGGAACTTTTGAACTCTTACAGAGATGTCCAGAATTTTTCAGAGTCTTCTAAAATCTTCTAAAATTTTCAAATACACCCCACAATCTATTATAATTTTCAAAAATATTCTACCCTGTTTCAGAATCTTTTAGAATCCTCAAAAATCTTTTGGATTCTGCCATAAACTTCTAAAATCTTCTAGTCTCTCCAGATCTTTTTTTTTAAAGATTTTCAAAGAGTCTATAGAATTTTATAAAGAATGTTTTCAGGATTATAGAAGATTCTGGAACACTCTACAAAAATTTGTAAAATATTAAATAATTTTAAGGTATTCTTTCAAATCTTATAAGATTATTATAGGAGAATCCAAAAAACTGTAAAAGATTATGGAAGAATGCAGAAGAATCTAGAAGATTGCAAAAGATTCTGGAACAATATTGAATGTTTTAGAAAATTCTTAGAGATTTCAGATCAGTTTTGAAGATTCTAGAAGATTTTAAAAAACTTCGAGAGTCTTTTATAAATTTTAGAGGATTCTAAAAAATTCTGGAGAATTCTGAAAACCTCTAGAAGATTCTGGAACAGTTTATAATATTTTAAAATTTTTTTAAGATTAAGAGTATATGATACATAGTGATGCCACGAATTATCGATCGATTTTTTATTTATATTCAGCGGGTTTAATAATATAGAAATGCAAGTATAATGCTGATATTTGAGGAAATAATAAGAAATATATCAAGGAATCGATGTCTGGTGCGTTTCAATTTTTATTTTGAAAAAAAAATTCTTTTTGAAATTTTTTTTCAAAATAAAAACTAAAACGCACCAGACATCGATGCCTAAATATATTCTTTATTATTTCCTAAAATTTCAGCATTATATTGGCATTTCTCTCCTAATAAAACCGCTGAATGTAAATAAAAAATCAGTCGGTAATTCGTGACGTCATTATTTATCACACTTAAGAAGTCTCTGAGAGAGTCTGGAAGATTATGAATCAGACTGAAACTCTAGAGAATTCTAACAGATTTGAAATTTTTTAAGAAAATTATATAAGATTTGAGAAGAATTTGGAAGATCTTGAAAGGGTCTGGAGGATCCTGGAAGGCTATTGGAGAGTGTAGCATTTTCTGAAGAATTTTAACAGATTTCAAATAAGTTTTGAAGATTTTGGGAGTCTTTTCTAGATGTTGAAGGATTCAAAATGATTTTGGAAAGAAATAGAAAATTTTAGACTGTTATAGAAGAGTCTAGAAGATTTGAAAATTATGGAAAATTTCAGAAAGCGTTAAAAGAGTTTTTGAACGTCATAAGTTTCTATTTCTCCTAATTCTTGGAAAATTAATTTGAACTTTGAATAAAAAAGGGAAAATGGGGTGAAAGGGAGTAAAATTCGCAAATAAAGAGATTTTAGGAGATTTTGAGAATAATAGGGAGAAAATAGGTAAAAAAAAAGGGGAATAGTGGACTATGATCCCTGCATTACGTATTCCTATTCGAATCATGAACTTTAAGAATGTGACAAACAATGTTACATTTCAGCATGCCAATAAGCTTTATCGAAGAACGAAATAAAAAAATTTTCAACAAAAAAAAGTGAGAAAAGCAACTAAATTTTTTTTTTAAAGTGAAAAAAGGTGACTAAAAGTGACCTCTTCTAAAAAAAGTGACCAAATGTGAAAGAAGTGACTCGCTAGCAGGCCTGCATATGGCACATGGCCAGTCAATATGGTTAATTAATTATGACATGGAAACTTTGCTATGACAAGTCAGTCACAAAGGAGCGATGGGAAAGCTCAGATTGAGTGAATGCATCATCAACGATTTCATTGCTGATCCTATCTTGCATCGTCTTTAGAAACCGAATGATTTAACAGACACTGTAGGCATCATTTCTGCCAGCTTCGTGCGTCATCGAGCTTTTCAAGATCGAGTGCAAATACTGCGGATCTTTTCTTGTGGCAACCCTCTGTATTCTGAAGAAGGTCGAGCGATCTCAGGCGGAAGAAGCCGCGAGAAATGAGCAAAATGCTGAGGTCGATAAGGGGAAAAATAGACGAACTCAACGGCAATGTGTTACTGATGCCATGCGGTCAAGTGTGAAGCCACTTGTAAGCGTTACGCACTTATGTGAACGCTGTTCAGGAAGCATATAGTGCTTACTCACTAAATACCAAAGCGTAAGACATATTACATCGCTTGACAAGCAGAGCACACATTCAGTATCGAGTAGAACGTTCCGCGAAAAACACGTGCACTTATTTCACACAATTCAAATCTATCAATATTTTCCCCTTGGAAAACAGTTTACTCCATCAGAATTTGCTATTATTTTTCAATCAATTATACCATTATTAAATCCATTAAGTCTATCATGAGGGGACCAACGAGATGATCATTTTCAACCTTCCTAACAATCTAGCAATTTATTTCCAGTTTTTGAACAAACGAAAAAAATGTTAGCTTCTTCTTTCTACTGAATATGCTACAATTATTCAATTATTAGTAATTTTTCAATGATTCATATTGCATGATAACTAATGTTAAAGACAAAATGTGCAGATTTAATTTAATTCTATTTTTGACTGTGATCATAATTGGGGTGATGATAGTAGAAGGGAGTAACAGTACATTATTTTCGAAATATATGAAGAAGGGGTTTATAGTGAAGAAGTTGAAGAAGGATTTTAAAAGGTTGAAGAAGCAGGAAGGAGCTCTGAAACTCGTGGATGGTGACAGAGGAATTTTTGAAGGTACATTAGAATTTTAAATACTTTTAACCAATTAAGGATTATTATTGGTTGTCATATAATAAAAACGCATTTTCACATTAAAGTAAAGTGATGGCCGAAAACAAGTTGGGGTGTAATTTATGCAAAAGGACATTATAAGCTCTGTGGGAAACAGTTATGTGAACATCCTGCTTAATGCACATCAACTCTCATACATAATTTACTTAATGCGTCATTTAATGTACTAAAATTGAATTTACCAGAGGCGGAAAACCAAAAACAATATTATATGTACAACAAGTTAACAGATAAATTTATCAATTGTTGGAAAATTAAACAAAATTATGCAGTGTTTGTTGAAATTCTCTTGGTTGGTTTCTATTTATAAGGAGAAGTTTTATCTCGAGGTGAAACTTTTCTTTCCAGAGAAAAATTTTCAAGATTTTATCATTATTTCCACCTAACCAGGACGAGATTTCCATCCTTGCATGTGAAACTAACACTGAAGCTGCATTCAGTACATGTTGTCATGAAATTTTCTGACGGAAATTCAGCCCGTGGCGCGTGTTACACACAACGAATGTAAAGTTTAAAAGTATCTGTGGTGGAAAAGCACGCTTTCCTGAAAACCAGCTTTGAAACTGGTAACTGCATTTATTTCTTTATGCATGCGAAGTTGATGCAGCGGACGTTAAAACAACCAGCAAGTAAAAACTTTGCACAGGAAGAAAAAGAATATCGGTTTGTTGCCTCGAGCAGCAGGAGGATCATTAAAACAACAAGAGGCGAAAAACTTCTCACAGAATAAAATGGCGTATGTTGCTTATATTACAAGTAGTATTTTCTTCTTGTAAGAAACATAACCAAGTTCTCATAACTTAGAATAATAATGTTACATAATAATCGAATGCTCCTCTATTTTTTTATGTTCCACTAATGATTGATATACATATTTATTTTATCAAAGGTCAGTTTAATTTTTTCAAATTTTGTAATTGGATACAATCTGACCTTTTATTCTTTAGCATCATGTGAATCTTTAATTTCGAAAGTCTCAGAGCACGTTTTCTTCTCTACGCGTCCAGCAGCTTCGTGGAGACTGCACGTGATTACTATAATTCTAAAGAAATAGTACGCTACCGGATACTGTGAATTTCCGACACGCGGATTTGATCACATGCTTAAGCACGCGTAATGCTTTTGCTTTAATTGTGGAAATTTAATTCAATAAATTTAATAATTGAAGAGTCGTCAAGCAAAAAGGTGTAAGTACCAAACTTCAGAGGTCTGTTTTATTGTTCTAAATTCATTGTTTTGCCCTAACTCATGTCCCTGTAGAAGATTATGGTCCCCAGTCAGGGGGAAAAAGCAGTGCATAAGGGCGTAAGTGCCATGAGCCACGTAGTGCATTTTGAGCCTTTATGGCCTCAGACATGAGTCTGAGAGTTTTGACGTCACAAAAAAGTATTATTTGTACATTTTTTTCTGAATATTATCCTCGAAATCGATATTTGATAATTTTTTTCTCCGAAGTCTTTGCTTTTTTCCGTCTGCTTATTTCAAAATTCAATGGAGATAAATAATAGCTCGAGACGCGTTTTCAGTTTTTTTTAAATTCACAAATAAAAAAGTTATGCAGATTTTTCTGTGCCAGGACAAGCGTTTTTGGGCAAATGCATCGTCCTTAAAAAAGTTATGCAGCTTTTTCTGTGTCAGGTCAAGCGTTTTTGACAAGCGCATCGTTCTTTGATAAAGTTTTCCTCGAAAATGGTTGCTTTCTTCCAGGCATTTCTTTCACGACTCAATAGAGTTAAGTAATAGCTCGAGACATGTTTTTAGTTTTATTTTTAAATTAATAAATAAAAAAGTTATGCAACTCTTCCTGAGTCAAAATTGGCGTTTCTTGGGACTCGCCGTTCCTTTAACAAGGATTTTCTCGGACATTGTTGCTTTTTTCAAAGCGTTCCTTTCACGATTCAATCAAGCTAAGTAATAGCTCAAAAGTATTTTGTTCTTTAAAAATTAAATGCGTTAAAGTTAGACAGTTTTTTATGTCTCCTGTAAAATTTTGTAAGTTTACTGGTATTTTTAATTGATGTTGCTGACCAACAATAAATGTTACACTACTGTATCAATAAAACCAGTGTATTAAAAATTCCAATAGTATTTATTTTTACGCATTTAATCCATATTAATAGTGTATAATAAAGTTCCTGTTTTATATTGATGTATTTATTAAACTTTATTAAAAAGTGACAACAATAAAATATAGTTTAGTGTAAATGTGTGACATAGTTCAATTAGCTGCATGATTTTCAAAGTGATTTGATGAGTTTTATGACGATTAAAAAAAGAGGTCAACTCGAGGGAAATTTGTGTCAATAACAGTCGGCTGATCAAAGTGATGCTCATAAACTTATTCCACGAATTGCAATACACAAAGAGAGCATTAGTTGTTTGCTATAAAATAGGTGTGATCACCATACAGTCACGTACGAGAATAATTCTAATTATGACTCAAGGATCAAGATTTAAAAGTCTTATTCAATCCGAATGAAAATGAAGTTGAAATATATTTTTTATGAAAAGGGAATATTAAGCACTTAACAAAAAAATCGTTATATAAAGAACTTAGAGGTCTAAATTATGATTTTAGAAATGGAAATTGAATAAAATATATATATCAAAATAAAATTTTGATTGCACTCACAGGAAACGTGGAGATTCTTCACAATGGAAAGTGGGGCAATATTTGTGACGACGAGTGGGATGAATCAGAGGCGAAAGTTGTTTGTAGACAATTGGGTTTCGATATGGCTCTCAGACCCACCACAAATGGCCATTTTGGACAGGCGAGAAGTGAGACAGAAATTTGAATGTAGAGTAATTAAATGTGTAATAAATAAATAGAATAATTAAACAGAGAATAAAATTAGAATAAATTGAAATTAAATTGAAATGAAAATTATAATAACAAATTCACTGATTGTTAGATAATGCAAGCAAATGATGATCGTAATTTTATTTTTTAAAGTTCCAGATTTTTGTTGCAGGAAGATTTTGGATGGATAATTTATATTGCGATGGAACGGAAGAAGAACTGTCAAAGTGTCGATTTGACGGATGGAGTAAGACTGATTGCGAGAGCGGAGAAGCTGCAGGTGTGATATGTATGAACGACAAAGAGGAAATCTCGTCTGAATCAACCTTAAATTTTGTGAAATTACCAAAAATGAAGATTAAGGACCTTCATCAGCGAGGAATGGCCATTCGATTAACTGGAGGTCGTTCGCCTACCGAAGGAAGAGTTGAAATCAATTTAGGAAATTCTGGTACATTACGAATAACATATTTTCTCATTGATGTGCAATTTTAAAAAGGAATCAATTTTTATATTGGATTAAGCAATGAAGAAACTTGACGAAAATGATTCGTAGTTTAAAATTAGTTGCTTTCGATTAACGAAAGTATGTATATTATCTTTCTTCCTAATTACTACACACATCAGGAGGAATATTTTTAAGGGTAAAAACTACCATATTATCTGATGGTATGCAATTTATAGGATAGGAGGATATTTTCGTTCTATAAAAGAAACTTTTATTTTATTCTTTTTATTTTTAGGGCCCACTCCTTCATTTCACAGACGTGATCCCTTTATACCTTAATTACACCTGAGTTGTAAAAACTTTCTTGAAACACGTACGGCTGATTCTTTACCACTAATGGATGATTCTAAGGAAAAAGAAAGAAACCTCAATTCCCATTCTCATGTGGTGTTATACCTCAAGGGTATTTCTTTCATCCCGAGAAATGATGCCTCGTATCATCATGCATAAAAAGCGTTTCTCCGCGGGCGTCAAACATCGTTCCCGGAATTGAAAAAAGTATTCGTGATTGTAACACCACAGTAAAATGAAAAGGAGAAAAGCTGAAACGTTTCTCATTAAAATGTAAAAAATAAACAAGGGACAAAAACGTGAAGTCAATAAAGTCTGGGGATTTAGCTGCTTCCCTAAGTTATGTTTATCAAATTCCAAATTCTGAATATACATATTTAGCAAAAATTTGATGCTATATTTTCTGTGTAAAAAAGTCTATATAAAAGATTTTTGAGTATTCTGAAAAATTCTGTAAAATATTGTGGAATATTCTGAAAGTGGTTTTGGAGGATGCTAGAAAATTCTGGAGACTTCTTAGAAGATTCTGAAACAGTCTAGAAGATATTAGAAGAATTAGTCTAGAAGATATTACACTGAAAAAAATGGTTAGCTGGGTCAAATGTTTAGTTTGTAAAATATGGTACTGCTATTTTGTTAGTTGATACTGCTATTTTATTAATTGGGACAACTATTGTATTAGATGTAGTGAATATTTAATTAGTACTAGAAACTAATAAAATTGTTGTCCCAACTAATAAAATAGCAGTAGCATATATCTTACAAACTAATTAGTTGTCCCAACTAACCATTTTTTTCAGTGTAGAAGTCCTTTTGTAGATTTTGGAGGATTTTAGAATATTTTGGAAAAGTCTAGAAGATTTTGGAAGCGTCTAAAGACAATTTTTATACAAGCAGAGATAAAGGTTTTTTTTTTTAAAAAGCACCCTAATCACTTTTTTCCCGAAATGTTATTTCTCCAGAAATAGCATTTGGCGATGAAGAGGTTAAGGAAACGTTTATTAATTACGAAAAAAGCTTTGCTCTCTACTAATGTATCTGAAACTTTGCTAGAAGGATGGGGTGTCGTTTGTGGGGATGGATGGTCTCTCCTGGAAGCGGGTGTGATTTGTCGTCAGCTTGGGTTGGGCTACGCCATCGACGCCGTTGAAACGAACTTCTTCGGGGGACAAAAAATTCCAATGGCCATTAGTGGCATTGAGTGCCAGGGCAACGAGAGGAATTTGGCTGAATGTCTACACGACAAGGTTGTAGATTGTCCAGGTACACTCTGATTACATGATATGTACACTTAAGCCATTCAAACTTTTTCCATTTCCCAGAAATTCCTGAATGTCAAGCACTCTCGCATCTCTCTTCTAACGACTAGAGTTTCCCTTATAAAATTGTTTTCCTTGTTCTTGAAATGGAATTTGAAAACAGAAAAAATGGACAGTTCACTATTGCATTCATGTAATTCTAATCGTCTTTTCAATTTAAAACTTTATTCTATTAGTGGTTTATTTTTGGTCATTTGTAATAAGAAATTTATAATATTTGGAAATTTGGATAATGTTATAATATTTGGAAATTTGGATAATGTTATAATATTTGGAAATTTGGATAATGTTATAATATTTGGAAATTTGGAT
>JBAGKK010527739.1:36736-56329 GCA_037177015.1 Euceroptres primus
AATGCAGAAATAAGAGCCCAAAATTCCAAGGCTTGTAAATTTGTAAGTTGAGAAATTTGAAAATATTTTAATTTATATAATTTGAAAAAACTCAAATTTTTTTTCAACTGAACTATTTGTATTAAGGTCTAGGGGAGAATATAGCAAGTGTCGTCTGCTCTAGAGATGTGGCAGATTTGGTTTTTGATCATATTGAGCTGATGAGGACTGCTCATTTGGAAGACAGACCACTTTATTGGCTGCAGTGTGCCATGGAGGAAAATTGCGTCGCCTCACAAGCTTACAAAATACAAAAAGAGTCCGACACTTGGCATTTGGAAACGAGAAGACTTTTACGATTTACGGCAAGAACTTTGAATGCCGGTACAGCTGATTTCCGACCTGCTGTTCCGAAACATCTATGGGAATGGCACATGTGTCACATGTTAGTAAGTTACACTCAAATTAATTATAAAAAATTACAAGTTACATTTGATTTAATTTTATTAAAATAATTGTTTTTAAATCTTAACTTCAATTTCTTTAATGACTATTCTAATTTTTAATTTCAGGCATTATCATTCTATGGAGGTGTTTGCGACCTTTGACATCATCGACTCTCATGGCAAGCGAGTTGCTGAGGGTCATAAGGCATCCTTTTGCCTCGAAGATAACCAGTGCATGCCAGGAGTTCAACAAAAGTAAAAATTCATTTTAAATTCTTAATTTTTAAATTAATTTCCAAATGATAAAAAATTGTAAATTTTTTTCAGGTATAAATGTGCGAACTATGGCGATCAAGGTATTTCCGTAAACTGCAGCGATATTTATAAGTATAATATTGACTGTCAGTGGGTCGATATTTCGGAATTGGAACCTGGACTTTACACTTTTAAGGTATGCAAATATTGAATTTGAATCTGAAAGCTCAGTTAAAAATGAAAAAAAGCGAAAAATAATAGCATAAAGTGAATCTCGAGTTCGATTGTTGTCACTTATAAATTTTATGTACCGAAAAGGATGACTCTCTCGATGAGATAAACAATTGAATGCACAAAAAGATATTAAAGTTGAGAACTAATTGCATTATAATTATGAAGTTTCATTTTAGTTCAATGCACCACTTTTGCGCTACAAACTCTGAGCACTCTGAGGCCAATCTACTTTGATTAAATTCGAAGCTCGGAGCCTAATCACCACTCAGCCAGAAGGCTGAGTGTGTTCAGGTTCACGTCTCTCTGGCTTTCTACGTTGATTTTATCCTCAACGACACTCGTAAAAGGAAATTCAGAATGAGGGCCTATCGATAACTGCTTTGTATTTTTTTTCAGGTCGCTGTCAATCCGGAATTTAAAGTGGGCGAAATGTCGTTTGACAATAACGCTGCTGTTTGTCAGCTTCTCTACACAGAAACCTTTGCATCCGTTCATAGCTGTGTCATGGCTCGTCCTTAATATAGAACAAATTCTTTAATTCTCTAACCAATTATTTAACTAATTTTACAACTAATCAAATTTATTGTAAACTTGGAAAATTAAATTGATATTTTTTTAACAAATTATGATTTGTGGAAAAAAATAACATTTGTAAATTCTGGTTCTGGAGTATAATGTAAAAAATTCTTATTTCAGATTAATGAAAATTTAAGATTTGGATTTCGTAAAGACAGATTCGAAGTGACTTTTAACTTTGTTTTTACTCTACCAAGTGCTTAATGCATTAAATACTGTTTGCCTCATTAGATTTTATGTCGAAGGGGAGAAACGCTTAAAGGGTGCAATCTACTGAAGTCTATTATTAAGTCAATCTCATTCAATGCGTTTAAGCACTTGAAAAAAATATCTTACATGAGAGAAAGGAATATTTGACTTTTGCTTCATTTAAAAATCAGTTTTTCTCCACATGTGACACAAAATTTAATTTTTTAATATTATGAAGTATAACCAATGTAATCTTGTCTTATAATAAAAGAACATTATAATTTTACATTACTTGTATTAAAAAGAATAAAACTAGGTGTGAAAAATATTAAAAGTAGCAAGGATGATTAGCAAATGGAATAATTTGCTCTCGTGTATCTCTTAATTTAAGCCAAATAGTCTACTTGGGTGGTTAAGTTGTGCCATTCATTAGACAACCCAACTTCAATAATTTCCTATGCTGTCGGATTCTCGAGCAAGGAAGATTGAACTTGGTAGTTAGAGTCTCACTCTGAAACATAATAGGGGAAGTTTCCTAGAACGTCAAACTCATTTTGGATGTTAAAGTTTTAGTCTTGTCTGTCTTGTACAAATTTTTGACCTTTAACATTGTGTCTATGTCATCTCCAGGGGTAGAGATTATATAAATTATTTAATTAAAAAAGTTAAAGCACTTTCTGCCACACAAAAACATACAAACTTTTGAAACTTTCTATGAGAATTGTGTGAGGGTGAAAATCAAAAAGTTGACAATATCATGTCCCCGGAATATTATTCGCTAATATATAAAGAAATAATTATTTTATTAACAGGCTTTTATTCACAACATATTATGTGCTAATTATTTTTACTTTATCTCGTATCACAATAAATTCGATTAAATTTGAGTAAATGTCATCCGCTCCCATGTACCTTACTACATTTTTTCAGTTTTGTCGTGTTATACATATCTTTTCACAGAAAACTCTAGATCTAATTATCAGTTCAAATATAGTTTCAGAATTGATTGCAGAATTTGAAAATAAAGTTCATATTCTGTTTCTAATCATAATTGCCAAGTATTAATCACTTTTTAAATGTCTCCGAATTTTTTTTGCGTCATCCGATCACCAAACAGCTTTTTATTAATTTTATGATAAAGGAGTTTAATTTTTTGCTCTTTTATTAAAACTAGAAGGACATTAGTTTTATCAAAATTAAATTATACATAAGTAGTCATAAAGTATCGCTATTTGAGAAAAACAACGAATTTGAAAATCCTTAAGTGCACATACATCATTTCGGTGTTATCCGGTCACACGGGTTTATATTTAAATGAAGCACGTTTTGGAAGTGATTGTATAAAAAAATATTAATAAGCTCATGTACTTCTTACCTCTAAAACACTGGATTAATGGTTTATTCCAGAGTAAAGTTATCCTTTGGAATAATGAAATTTTTCGTCACACAATAGGTATGATAGATATTTACAATCAGTGAAGTTAGTTGCAAAAAAGAAATATTGTTGATCAATGTCGATGTTTGGACTCTTTCTAAATTTAAATAGTATATTACGTAACTAGGGGAGAAAGACAACAATGTCAACTCGTGTGATATCTCTCACACTTGTTGAAATCGTTGCTTCTCTCCAAGTCACGTATACAATTTTTCATAACACCTAAATTGAAAATCCGACTTGATGTCTGTACAACGAGGCAAAAGTAGCAGTTTCAACCGTAGGGTTAAAAGTAAAAAAAAAAGCTGACAGAAACTGCAATTCGTGATGTGACTTCATCGCTAAGCAGTTTCTATCAGCTGTTTTTTACTTTCAACCCTCGGGTTTGAAACTGCTACTTTCGCCCTTCTGTACAGGCATCGAAAGTCGAATTTTCAATGTAGGTGTTATAAAAAATAATTTTTAATAATCTTAAAGCAATATTTCATTTTGATTACAATGTTTTTGTGATAGAAAGTTATACGTTATACGCCTCTAAAAGAAGATCTAATTGTTATTTAAACTTAAAAAATATTGTGATTCGTTGAAATCAAAAGTTTATAATTAAATTTTAAAAAATGTTGAATACAAAATAAGAGCGCACTTTATCTCGCTTATCATTATTTTTACACTTATTGTGATTAATATGAAGAGGAAAAGAAGGTATTTTATGGATCGAGAAGATTTTTTTCCTTTAAGTAAAAAATCGAAAAATTCCAACTTTTTGATTTTTACCTATAAATGATATTATTGTAGGTAAATTTGAAATTTTATGCCAAGGAATAAGTGACCTATAAAAAATTGGTCTGAAGGGGGTTATTAGAAGGATCTTTTCTGTGAAACCACCCCGGCTGTCAATTATTTATTCTTAAATGGCTGCACAATTCAACGTGACTAAACACCTAATGCGTTTAAAGAGACCGGGACAGCAGAAATACGGCTTCCATAGGAGTAACCGATAATGCAGTCAGGCACCTGCCTCGGTCGAGACACGACAGTAAACTTAGTTACAAAACCATAAGCATACTGCCGATGCTGCATGTGCATCACAATCGGGTCATACTCGGTGAATTAGAATTGTGCTTTAAACAATCATTCGATCTTAAAATAAAATTCCCAAGCAGACTTTAAGTGAAGAATAAAATAAAAAGGAAAAGAACAATTTAATAGGAAAAATTACAATTAATTATAAATCAGAAAGAGAATTTTTAAATACGGATGAATGTGAGCAAAAAGTATGCAACTAATAAAAATAGAAATTTTAATTCGTTTCACCTAAATGGATGATACCTAAATGTGCACAGAAAAAATGTGTGGTGCTTCATAATATAGTAGTAGTAATGGCAAGGCTCAAGTCAGACGAAACTATTGAAAAGGTGGCTCGTATCGACTAAACAGCAGAATGCTGGATAAAAACAATTTTGCCAACAATTTTTAAGAACAGAAAATCAATTATGATTGTTTGATATCATTTGCTTGTGGGATGTGTTTTTTAAAATAAGAAATTGTTCGCAATCATGATTGTCCTAATTTTTCTGGTCTTGAATGGTTTGTACGGCTTCTTGGCGATGGAGGATGTCACGTGTGCCAAGAAACACACGTTTCTGGAAATGAAAGGCGATGCTGTCGTTTCTGGTGAGGTTTAATTAGCAAATTTTTAAAAGTAATAATAATATACTACAATAATAATAAATATTTTAATATTACCCAGGTGGAAAAATTCTATAGAATTTATGAAGAATGCATTCTATAGAATCCTTACAAGAATTCTACTCAAATTTCTTTAGAGTCCTCATAAGAATTCCAGTATAATTTCTATAGAATCCTCACAAGAATTCGACAATACAGAAATTCTATATAAAATTGTATAAAAATTGGACTAGAATTCATGTAGAATTCTTGTAAAGTCTCTATAGAATTTTGAGTAGAATCCTTGTGAGGATTCTATAGAATGCATTCTACATAAATTCTATAGAATTTTTCCACCTGGGTATTCTTGATTTAATAAGAAATAATGACACTTGCAGTTTTTGTGGGTGCCAGTTATGGACCATATTGTAATGACTCTTCCTCCAAGGGGCATCAACAAGTTCTGACTGCTCTCAACGTGATTCAAACTTTAAACAAGAACTCTTATGTACCAGGACTTTTACTCGGTATGATCGAAAATCTTTTTAGAAAAGTTTCAAAGCACATGACGCGTGCGCCGAATTCACTTAAAAGTCTATTGATTATCATAGTAAGAGGCGCATTTGAAATCGCAAAGTTATTGGCAAACAATGAATTTGAAATTCAATTTAAATTGCTTACGTAAAGTTTGATAATACGAATTACTATATTTGACCCATTTTCGAAAGATAAAAGTAGGAGGAAAAGAAATAGAATTCTAATCTAACTTTGGAAGTAAAAAGAAAATGAGAGATGTAATATTTAAACATAAAATAAAAAATTACTTTGAATTTTTTTCAGGGTTAAAAGTATATGATACTTGTCAGGACAAGATGCAAGTTTACAAGCAGGCTCTGATGGCAGCAGTGGATTCAGAATGTGCAGCAGAATACGATTTGGGGATTTTGATTCCCGACTCGTATAAATCAACTTTAGAGCCATTCAGAGATTACAGTCTCCTGCCAATTAGTACATACAAAGCAGAGAACTTGACTAATGCACTAATCGATATTGTGGTTCACTTTCTGAGCACCAAGTACGAGGTTGTTGATCTGGTATTGTCAATCTCTCCATACGTGCTCGGGCGTTTCCTAGACTTCAGTAAGGACAAAGGACTTTGTGTCAAGAGTTACTCAGGTTTCAGCGAATTGAGGAACAATACAGAGGCTGTTATTGTTGCTGCTGGTGGAAAGCAAGACATCCAATCTTGGATCGAAGAGAGTGACGAGGGTGAAGGTCTGCGAAAAACGTGGATCATTTTACCAACTGATGATTCTGTTTTGGATGGTTAATATATTTCCATAACATTCTGTCTTACAAATTCTTCATTTTATCATTTGCTCTTGTGCTATTTATATTTTGATTCTTAAATCTTCATCCATTGTTTCAGATCTAATACCAGAAGGATCCTTTGTCATCAATACGGAGGCCTTCACCTCTGACGAACAAGATCTTTCTTCATCTTCCCATTTCGAAGGCACTAGCAAGTCTCTAATTCACTCACCCCATCTCTTGAGTATCGGAAAGGCTATTATCGAGGTCGCCCACGTCCTGCAAGGCTTTCAAAGAATAACTTGTACTCCTGGTGCAACCTGCACATTGCCACGTTTCGACCCCAAACTTCGAAAGGACATTAGCATCTCTGAAATTTACGAAACCCTCGGAATCCCACATAAATCTCAATACCTAAAATACCTCATCCAGCAAAATATTGATCGGGAGTTCCTAACAATTTTCACCTACAAAATTAACCCAGCAACCCACAAAATCACGCCTCAAAAGAATGTCCAGAAAATGCCTAAACTGTGTACCAAAAAGGATTCGACCAAATGCCAAAAATGTGCCAATTTTCAAGAGAGAACTGATGCTCATGAACTGGTAAAAACAGGAATTGAAGGAAGCTTGCTGAAGTCTGGAGCATGGATTCCTATTTATCTGACGATCATGGTCAGTGGCACCTTTGCATGTATTGTTATATTCATCTTCATCATTTACAGATATTACACGGAGGAAGTTTTGGATGGGAATCCATCTTTAACAATAGTGTTGATTCTGGGAACTATTTTTATGCTACAGGCAATCTTGCCTTTTTGCATGGATGATGAATACATGGGTCCAGAACATATTAATTCCAGAAAAATTTTCGTTTCAACTTTGGCATTTGGTTTAATTTTCTCAACCATGTTGTCAAGGGCTTTCTTTTTGGCTTTTTCTGTTGGGGGAATCTTTACAGTTCATATTAATGGATATCTTCAGAGTCTGATGGTCTTCTTCATGTTCAGTGTTCAGATTTCTATTTCGACGATGTACTTTGTACTTAGCACTGCTGATTCTTCGGTGGTTATCAGAAGTCTGACCTACATTGCACTTCTTGGTTTGTATATATTGACTAGAATAATATTTTTTATTGGTTAATTGGTATATCGAACCAATTTTTTTTGCAGGATATGACATATTTCTCTTGATATGTCTTTTGATTGTCAGCTGCTTCATTACCCAAATACAGCGAAATTATAGCGAGGGAAAATGCTTCTTTGGAACTGTAATTGGTATCCTGATTGTCTGGACTGTTTGGGTCACCTGCTTTATTTTAATGGAACCAGCTGTAAGAGACATCATTGTCTGCTTTGGAATTGTTGCCACAGCCTACCTCATAATTATCGGTATTCTCATACCCAGGACTTATTATATGGTCACTCATCTATCAAAGGAAAAGAATTTTATGCACAGATTCGAACCTGCCGATCTGGGACCTGATCCAAGAATGAACGCCATGGCTAGACAGGTGAGATGCAAATTTTTCCTTTCATAATATATATTAGGAACTTGGAAAGATTCTAGAGGACGTTTTCTAAAATACAATAAGCCCTCAATTTATTTTCCGAACTATGTTGCATTGCAACATTTTCACATTTGAATCCCAGCATCCTTTGAAAATAAAATTGCTAGCTCTTGTTTCAATATTCCACGCCAAATGATACCCTATTCTCTTATTTCCTTTTCCATTTTTCGTACCTCCTTTGTTTCTAGGGTAATGATGTTTCCTTCTCAGCGTCGAAATACCTTTTCCGTTCGCTTCTCGCTTTTGCAATTTCAGTGTAATGTTCTCTCCTTATTTTATTACCCTTCTTCTTCTTTAAAACCGTGAGACAGAGAGTGCTGAATCACCAAAATCCACTCTCTGTCAAGTTAAAACCGTATTCCATAAGCTTAGGACTTGTACAAAATAAGCCCTTCGCTAATGTAATAATGACGTTAGTCCTTTGTAAGATTTTATTTATTCATGAGAACCCTAACATCTTCCATGTGAGATTCAATAAATGTTTATTAAACTCTCTGGTGTGGAAATTTTGGTGGGGAGCTGGCCGTGCTTAGCCCGGCTTTAAGCCGGGAGCTGGTCGGGTTTTCTGGGCTTACGCTGGACAGCCTTGTCACTCTCGGCTCTTTAGTCCGCGACCAGTTGTGCCACGTTCGGGCAGCCCGGCCGCAGCCCGGATTAAAAATTTTTTGCCACGGGGAAAATAGAAAGTTGCTTGTTGTATTTTTTTTAAAATAAAAGAATATTTGATACTACAATGAATTAGATGGATTCTTGTTGCTAAAACTGTTTAGCAACCGCTAATAGTATCCACTTGGATGTCAACTTCAATGTAATGCCTTATCAATGCTTATAAGAAAATGATAAAAGAAAATTACTTTAAAAAATAAGTATTAATTATGTACAAGTGTCACGCCTGAATTTATTATCAATTTACTTACAAATAATACATATATTGATGTATTAACGCTTATTTTACAAATAAAATTTTTATTTTGTCGTAGGGGGGATTTGAACCTACAATCAGTGCTGAACCTAAACATCTTAATAATAGCGCACTGCAATTTTGTTTTTAAAGTTTCCTTAAGGGGGTGTGATACGTTATGATGTCACGAATTACCGACGAGGTTTAAAAAATATTCGGTAATCCTATTTTAAAACAAACATAGATCTCAAGTTGAAACTTAAGAGAATGATGAGAAATATGAATGGGCACATCTGTTATGTGTCATTTTTTCAAAATTTTGAAAAATTTTTTTTTTCAAAATAATCTTTTTTCAAAATTTTGAAAAAATGACACGTAACAGATGTGCCCTACAATATTTTCTAACATTCTCTTAAGTTTCAACTTCATATATTTATTTGTTTAAAAATAGGATTGCCGAATATGTTTTATACCCCGTCGGTAATTCATGACATCATAACGTATTTGAAAGAACACCGTTAAGGGGGTCGTCTCATGTACAGGCGGGTTTTTTCTCGGTTTTTTTTGAGAATTTTTTGACGAATAATTAAAACGCAGCATCTTGGAATGTTTACTACATATTTATTAATATTTGAACAGTCATTAAAGATTTTTTGAAGTCAAAATATGGAGTGGAATCGACTTTATATAGTTTTTCTCAAATCTGCATTTTTCAAATTAGCTGCCATGATTTCTTAAAAACTACTGTACCGATTTCGCTCAAATTTTTATGGTATGTTCAGAACATCCGTAGTTATAGCCCGAACCACAACCATTAAGATATTTAGCATAGATTTTTTTTTGTTAAACTAAAAAGGTCGAAAAAAATGACGAAAATTGTAATTTTTTCAAAACTGCCAAAAAAATTTAATTTTTAATATTTTGGCTTAATTCTGCTCCCGGCTATAGCTACAGATCTACATATTAAAATGCCTTTGGTTTCTTTGATTTCCGATAAGCAGAACAGCCGGAATCATGGTAGCCATGAAAAAACATTTTTTTGACATGAGTCACTTTCGACAGCTGTAAAGTCGATTGGAATTTATATTTTAAGTTGAAATAATTCTAAAAGCTTCTTGAAATGTTATTAAATATATAGTAACAATTTTAAGATACTGTGTTTTTATTATTCGTCAAAAAATAATTCCAAAAAGGCGACAAAAAACCAGCCTTTACATGAGGCGACCCCCTTAACTGCATTTCGGATGAGTCTCCTGCACGCACTAACCACAACTCCGCGTAGGTGACTCATCCGAAATGTAGTTAACGGTGTTCTTCCAAATCACGGAAAAGCTGTAAAATACTATATCTAAGTACTCTATCATATTTCTTGGACGAATAAGTACATTTCTTTAACAATTTTTCGCTATAAAACCACTTTTTTCATCCTTAAGACATCAAAAATTAGGAAAAAATTTTAATTTCTTTTAATTTCAAAACTAAAATAGTTTTAATGTAAATATTGACGATTTTTTGATTTTCACCCTTAAACAAACGTGAGCAGTCCAGCCGGTGTCCCTGGATCCCGGACATGAAAACCAACCCGAATTGACTCGGCCAACCCCCGACCAACTCCCGGCTGGGTTCTTAATTAAACAATTGTCTAATTATCATATGACCAGCTTCCGACTGGGTTCTTTAGTAAGAAATAAGCCTGACCAGCTCCCATTCAGCCTCCAGCTGGACTCTTTAACAAACAAATGAGCCCGACCATCTCCCGGCCAGCTCCTGGCTTGGCTCTTGAACAGGCCAACCCGGGCGATTTCCACACGGGTAAGGTAATCAATTAATCATGTCCTTGTCAGAAGATTAAGCTGAATAATTAAATCTACTAAAGGATTTTGATTGAATTCAAATTTAATTGAAGACAGTTAATTTAATCATAGTTTTAACTAAATATTCTACAAATAAAAATTGTATATTACCATAAACATAATAATATCATTCAACGGAATATTCTTGATAAAGGATGGATCATTTTGTTTCAAACAAAAAAAGGAGAAGATACAAGCGTTTTGCATAAGCTAGCACCAGTCTACTTATGCATATTAATGGATATGCAAAAGACTAGGTACCTAAGTTACAACTGATTAAAGGGTAGTGTTAGTGGAAGACAAATGACCGAGTTTCTTTTATGATAGCTAACACAAAAGATGCACGTGCCTCTCGCAAAAGTGAGAAAACTCGTTTTCAAGGCATAGTACTTTGTCTTTTTTTCATGATTAAATGCTTTCTCGAAGAATGATTCGATATTGAATTATTTGACTGGGAAAGCTAAGTTTCAACGAGTCCATTAACGATGCAGAAAATTTTTTTCATCACTGCTTTACTTTAAGAGGTTCTTTGAGAGCTATTTACAAAGTTTCATTAGAAGGTTTCAGGAATAACGTTCTTGAGTTTTCAGTGTTTTTATCGTTTCGTATAGCGTAGATTTTCAAGATGGTAAAATGGTTTGTGACTTTATGAAACGTATTCCTTAATCAAATGATACTTAAATTTCACTCAGTGTGTAAATGAGAAGCCATTGTTGAAGTAATTTAATGTAACATTTAATACGAATCAACTGGGTCACGAACGTATTTGGGTTTGTGGAGTGACTATTTTATTGGTAGATTGAAATGGAGGGCTTGAAAGCATTAGTGCTTAAGTATCAAAAACAAATTTAATTATTTTCTAAACAGTCGTTAAATGTGTTTTCATGGAGTTTTACTTTTCCAGAGCATTCTATAAAATTCTAGACTTAAAAAACGTTAAGAGGTCCATATTAGGCAACCCTACTCTATTATTTGGAACATTTTGTGGATTTCATGGTGTTTTTACATTGTTACACTGACTTTAATGCTGGATTTTTACTGTTTTGGAAAGTTCTTATGAAAACTCATCTAAAGTATAAAAAAGTTACTTTTCACACTATTTTACTGCATACATGAAAAGCTCGTAACATTATGTTTCAAAGGTATTGGATTTACAGTCACGTCAGCCATATTACGAGTATGTACGACCCAGTATCGATGGTACAAGCAATGCAGAGAATATGCGCGTACCAAGGTACCCTAATTGTTATGGCAGTGTCAGTCCTTATCTCACACAACCTGGTCGTAATAATAGAAGTCCTACTGAGCATCGGAGGACTCCAGGGTACAATAATTATGGTTTCCGCCCCGAAATGCGTGAAGTGGAAAATGCCTACGTTGTGCCACGTGTTTGCGTCGAAAATCCTGAGGTGAAATCTTTTCTATTTTCATTTTATGAATATTTTAAAATACGTTTATTTATCTATAAATACTCATTTCATTATTATTTCATTTATCTCTTGCGTTATTAACGTTAGAAAAACGTATATTGGTACTTAATTTTCATCTTAATTTTCCGTCTTCTTTTCAAAATGGTCTAAAAAAACTGTTTGGTATTCATTCGATATTTAAATGTGTTTCAATTCAGGGTCACAGGAGTTCTTTAGAAAGACGCAGCCTCGAAGTCGATTACGCACATCCTAGAAATCCCAGGAGGAAAAAAATGGTCCTGGAGGAAAGGGATTGCGTTGAAACAGATGTTTACATCGAAGGACGTTTGACCCCAAATAAAAGAGGCCCTAACGAAAATTATCCTTCCAGATGCTCTAGTCCTAGATTGGGCCAGACAGAAGCGACAATTCGAGAGGAGGAAGAGGACGAAATTACGAGGATAACACGGTTTTAGAATTTTGTCATAGGATAAATCGGTTTTAGATCTTGTCATCTTTTCTAACGCAACTGCAGACATGAGAAAACAGTAAACACATAGTATTACCACTTTGAGTGGCATTCACTTCGTATTGTTATTTTACGATCAAAAAGATGTGTTTCTTCAATAAAAGATATATAGTCATCGTTAATTTCGGAAATTGATATTGCTGCTCTTCCTTTCCATTCTCTTTGAAAGTGTCTGGATTTTTCTTTCAGGAGAATTATTTCTTTTTGAACGTTCAAAGTGTAAAAGTGATAACCTTCATTCCTTTGGAATTTTATAGAAAATCTATAATGTAGATTTAAAAAATCAAATTTGTTTTCTTAAGAATTAAAGAATATTTCTTTTTCTACACAACTAAAAAAATGCAAATCTTCGTACAAGAAATCGAGTTCTTGGAAGTTAATAAAAAAGTTGGAAGGGAATTCGAATCTGAAACTATCAAATATCTACACCAGAAGAAGTTACTTTGGTTTCCCTCTGTAAATCGTGTTAAACGTATCGTAATTTCCCAATCAGAACGCAGGTGCGTCAGCCCCAGTGTAGATAGGAAACGTAATAGCACTTTCGAAATCCCAAGACCACGAAGGGTGATTCACAATAGCTCCTATAAAATTTTTATACGAGAAAGCTAATATCGCCATTACTTGAATCTATGCCATAATTGCCTACATCAGATTTTTTTGAAAAATTTAAATTAAGTTAATATTTTTATTCTTTCCCCCAATATTGGAATATATTTTTTCAAAAATTGATAAGAGAATGACTTTCATGAGAACGAGACATATTAGTTCCAAGTCATGAGGTCACGATGAACATTTTACAAGGGAGAAAAGTCTGTTGGTTACTGATAAGCCGGCGCGATCGAAAGAAATCGAAAAGTGCAGGGATTCGTAAAACGAGACGATCTACATTACCACGCATGCTCAAAGACTCCAAAACCTATAAAAGTACCATGGAATTCTCACAGATACCAGTGAGGATGTGAAATCTACGTGAAGTGGCTCTGATGGGAAAATTTAAAAATAAAAAAAAAGTCATTTAGAATCGGTTCTACGTGTTGTACATTAATTTTTTAACATGGAGACTGAGGAGACGAAAAATTCGAGAATTTTACTAGTTGTTATTGTGTACCTTAGTCTCTTTCTAGATAACGTTCTTCTAACTGTAGTTGGTAAGTATTTTTTTTAAAATACGAAAATATTTTTTTATTAAATCATATAAAGATAAAAAATAATACTGATACAAACTTAATTTGTTAATTTAACGTAAGCATTACAATACTCTTAAGAATCGAACAAATTTAAGCGAAAGATAATTTTACTTAAAGATATGGTTCGACATTTTAATCCGATCTCCGTATCGCTGTTTTTTACCTACGTTAACCGTATAGGGGGGGGGGGGGTCAAATTGACCTGGTGCCTTGAAAATGTAGTAAACATTCATAAAAAATTCTGGAAAAATTCATGGATTACTTTTGAACCTTCTACTTTATGATAAAATTATGGAATTTGATATTCGTTTAATTGGAATATTAAATAATTAACAATAAACAAACGAACTCGTGGAAAAATCTGATGGTTTGAGTTTTGTTTTGGGTCAAATTTACCCCCGATACGGAAATCGTTTTAATAACTTAAAAAGGAAGTTTATGATTATAGTTTCTTTCTTATTACACTTTTCAATTCCGAAAATCGTTCTAAAAATTATGAAATTAATTATTTATAATTTTTGCTCGAGCAATGATTAATAAATAATTATTTCATCCTTGACCTTGATCCTTACTTAATGAATAATTTAGAGAAGGGGGGCGTAGAAGCTAAAAGAGAGAGAATATCTTATGAAATTCGTGCCCCTTAAATTTTGATGCATTGGGGTGCCTTTTGCAAATATTTATGCTTTGGGAAACTCTTATTTTATTCAGATGCAATTTACCAGAGGGAGAAAGGAAATATAAATCACCCTGATGTGGATGTAACTTTATACCATTCTTACTAAATTTAAGTTATTATAAATTTCAAAATTATAATATTGTATAATATTATGATAATATTATATATAATTTAGGAGTAATAATTGAAAATTGGGAATGTAAGTAATTGAAGAGGAACTTAACTGTTCATTGAAAAAAATGGGTTGTTGAACCAATTACTTTAGTATTTGAAAACTTTTATCAATTGATGTAACTATTAAAATTGTTTTTGCAACAAACTGAATAGTTACGCCAACTAATAAAATAGTTGTCCCAACTAATCAAATAGTAGAAGCACATGTTACAAATTGAAGTAGTTGGCCCAACAAACCATTTTTTTTCAGTGTTGGAAAATTAAAATTAAAAAGTCAGAGGAATCTACATTTAAGAGATAAGTTAATTTCAACGTTTCTTCTTATGAAACAATATCCACTGAAAGAAATGTCTATTTCAGTACCCATCATCCCGGATTATCTGTGCACACTGGAAGGTAATGCGAGCATTGCCAACGTCGAGGATGAAAATGGTCGTGTGGGATTATTATTAAGTTCCAAAGCCTTTATTCAGTTAATTTTGAATCCAGCTGTGGGGACTTTTATTGGTAGCACAGGATATGCCAAGCCACTGTTCTTTGGAAATATGTGCCTACTTATAACTGCATTATGTAAGCATCTATTCACAATTTTCACTCATTTAATAAAAAATTAATTAATTAATTTTTAAATTTGTTACCTAATTTTTAATTAGTGAATGTCAGACCATTCTTAAAAGTACCTTTTTTTAAAAAAAACATTTATCTATCCTTTTGAATGTACATTTTCCGTAAAGAAATGTATCAAATAGATTTTTTTGCTTGGATGAGTCTGAAAGAACGTGAATCTTGATTGATAAATCGTAGTGTTTGCCTTTGGACAAACATACGAGATGCTTTTCTTGGCTAGAAGCATTCAAGGCATATCGTCAGCATGCATCGGGGTGTCAGGAATGTCTTTGTTGGCCTCTCAATATCCCGAAGAGGACAAAAGATCAAAGATTATGGGGTTTGTCCTCGGCAGTATAGCTCTCGGTGTTCTTCTGGGTTATCCAATGGGCTCTGTTCTTTACGATCTTGAAGGAAAAACTGCACCCTTTTTACTGGTGGCGAGCTTTATTGTTATTTCAATAAGTGAGTATCTTCAATCTTCTTTGAAAAGGATATTATTTTTTTCCTTTTCAAGTTTTATCTAATACAGATTAGGGTGGTTCAAAAAGAAAAAAACATTTTCGAAATGAACAAAGTCTTACGGCTAACCGGGAATTTTTTCAAGCATTTGAAACACTTTTTTAATCATTAATAAAGGTGCATCTTTCCCCTTATATTTTAATTAAATTTTCATATGTGTTACTCGCTTAATTTCATCTTTTATTTGTATCTTAATTCTTATATAAATCTTATTTAAATATTATTTAGAAAGAAGCAAAAAGATTATTGAGAATCTGTAAGAGCTCGAGTCTTTGGAAGATTCACTTTCTCATAACTTTTTCTTTCTCTTTTTATTCAATTCTTTATCCAATGTCCAATACTTTTGCCTCTTTAATACCATAGCTAAAGCTATTAGAATTGGAATCTTCTTTTACCTTCCACATTGTCAGGTTCGGTTCTTTCCTTGTAATCAGATTTTTCAATCTTTTGCTGCTTCCTGATCCAGACACTTTTTACTATTTATTTCCTCTTCCATGATTATCTCTTCTGATATAAAAATTCAGCTGAATATGAAAAGTCAGCTTAATGTGATTTCACAGGTCTTCAGATCTTCACTCTAGATTTCGAGACTATTATCCAGGTGATTACTTCCATGGCAATAACAATTATCAAGTATGATACACACACTGATTGACAGAATGTCGACATTACCCAGAGAAAAGTCTTATTCAAATTAAATAATTTTATTTACCTCTCAGTTATATTACTTAAATTTCTTTTTTAATTAATAATTTTCAAGTAGTAAATAATTGATGGAAATATTTTTCTTTGCTAGAAAATTGACTCTACTTCTTAGTGAATAAATTAATAATAAAATAAATAAAGTAAGAATTTTTGTCTAGTTTAATGAAGCTGAGAGTTAAATAAGAAGTTTCTCTGGGCGTATGATTGAAATTTTAATTAATGTAAACGGTTTCCAGAAGTCTAAGAAAGATTTAAGCTGGACGCATCTATTATCGGACTCTCGAATTCTCATTATTGCCGGTGCTATTTGGTTTTCCACTTCACCAATGGCCATTTTGGAACCCTGCTTGCCAATTTGGTTGAGGAGTCACATCAAAGCTAAGGTCAGTTGAAAAAGTAAAAGAATATAAATAATAGATAATTCGCATTGAAATAAAAGGAATGCAAATTTTCTATTAAACTTCAATTATTCTATACCCAGAATAAAGGACCAATTTCCTTTTTCTTTTTACAGAAATGGCAACTAGGCACAGTATTTATTCCAGACAGTGTTGGCTATCTAATTGGTACAAATTTTTTTGGAGTAATTGCTTATCGTTATGGTCGGTGCAAAACAGCTATATTGGCTATGGTTCTGGTTGGAGTTAGTGCCACTTTGGTTCCAACAGCTACTACTATGTCACAGCTCATTATTCCTCATTTAGGTATGGGGCTAGGAATTGGGATAGCAGACGCTGCTTTGGTCCCTTTATTGGCTAGTTTGGTTGACCAAAGTGGCAATTATGGACTGGTTTACTCCATCCAACAAGCAGCAGTCTGCTTAGCTTACTCACTAGGTATTGTGGAACATGTGTTTATACCCAATTATTTCAGGGGTAAATGTTTCATTATTCCATAACAAAATTATGTTCTCATTAAAATTTCCATTAAATAGTTTACTGTTAACATGTTTACTGTTTAGTAATGTCAGCACATAGATCAACTAAAAAATAGAGAATAAGTAAAAACGAGAGAAATTAATATTCGATTGAACTTTAGATTTTTGACATTATTGATTGATTTGAAAAGAAGGAAGGATTCTAAGAAAATGCAAGATTTACGTGAATTCATCTTGTGGAACATGAAGAAGAAGGGTTGAGGGAGATAGGCTGTCGAATAAAGCAAGCTTTGCATTTTCCTGAGTAGCAAATCTACTGAATCTCTTTTCTTATGATTTCAGGACCTATCATAGGAGGAGAATTTGTTCGATCAATCGGATTTCAGTGGGTCATGCGAATTGTGGGACTGGCAAACTTAGCTTATTGTCCATTACTGATATACGTCGCTCTAGAACGAAAGAAGTCACTCTCTCAAGAAGAGAAAAAGGATTACAATTCCATCCAGATGCCAGTTTCAAAGTACCAACGTTTCTATGATTCTGACGATGGGCCCTGAATTTTTAAACATCTTAACAATCCATCTTTATATCACTTTCTATCAATTTACTTCCAGTTGAGTTTTTTTCGATAATCGAGTTCACTTTTCGAATTTACCTTACAATTAGTGTTTGTATGAAATATAAAAATGTGCCAGCAAAGCGTTTCTTATTATTCTAACCAACAATTATTTTAAATTAAAAAATAATTTTCCTTCAGAAATATTATTTTTTATCAGAGTAAATATATTGAAGTTTTTTTCATAAACGATCATTACCTATAACTTTATTTAGACTTGACTTGTTACCTCGTCTAATGCAGAAAATTTATCATGACTAAGATAACTATTTATGGATCATGTGAAGATTTATGGTTATCGGAAACTGACTGAAAAGCGGTATTTTAAACTGGCAGAATATCGATCCAGTCGAGATTCAGAATAGATAACACGAGGTACATTGTCAGAAAATAATTTGCATAGTCGATTGTCGGTAAAACATCAACTAGGCTGGAAGAGTCGAGTATGGATTTGCATGTCTCAGCAGCAAAAGAAACAATCTCCATAATCACGAAAAAATATAAAAGAAAAAATCTTAAAGTTGCATTTTTTACTTTTATTACGACATAAATAAAAATCAGTTTATTTCTGATTATTCTACTTTAATTTTAAACGAAATATTTAATTGAAAAGAAGAGAAAATTATAAAAATAAACATAGATATAAATATGATATTGTTTTTCTTTCCAAGAAAGATATTTTCTATTTTGGATAAACAAAAAATAAAGATACATTTAATGAAGGATGGGATTCTATAATCAACCAAGAAACTTATCTGCTTGACAAGAGCTTAAGATGTTTCCACTCGAAACAACGATCGATTATCTTCGTGGTAATTAAATCATCAAAGCTTAAAGGCATTTATGTCTACAAGTTTTCCTGACACCTATCGACTGATCAATTACTCCCCAGGCCATTTATCTCGAATATTTGAAAAAGTACCAGTCGCACAATAAGACTTGACCTTTCAATCCGTAAATTCAACCTCCATGGTTTAATATATAAAAGGAGAAAAAAAACACAATAAACAGGAACAGACTCCCACACATTTATGGGAATTCGAGCACACAACTCCTACGACAATTCAGAGTCGAAGAATGATCCAATTTTTATTACGCTTTGGTAGACAATCATTTGATATTAAATCCCTAAACAATCTTTCTAGACAAGAATCCTAAACTCATTGAGATGAAAGTGAAAACGCCGAGAAAGATTCGTTTTATTGAGTGTTCCTCTTCAAATAATTGGTCATTTAACTCTTAAATTATCATAAGGTTTTACAGGCTCTATAAAAATTGCAAATATTAATTTCTTTTTATCTCAAATTTTTGGCAGTACATTTTAATCATGAAAAAGTTTTCAAATGCTAAAAAAAGTTTAAAATAATTTTTAAAGATTGGATAAGTTCTTTAAATTTCTACTTTACTTTCAAGTAGCAATTGTAGTAAAATGTTAAACCGTTTTGTAGAGGAAAATCATTTTAGGGCATATAAAGTTGTTTAGTAATAAGCGTGGAACAGAAGGGATTAGTTAAACGAGATAACTTTTTCCGTCTGATTTGCGGCGTGCCGAGACCTTATTCAATTTTCGAGTTTACGTAACGATAATTTGTTTGCGAAAATGTATATGACGTGTTTACCGCAGCGATCACGAACATATTCAATATAAACTAACATTTATAAGGGTAAATGGACATATCAATTAAGAATGACGTACGCGTTCTTATATCTCAAATCTAATTAACGTTCATATTCAGTATGCGTAAATTTCATTATTGAACCCACGTAACTGTGAGGTTTAGATACTATAGGGATTTCCCCCAGTACCTTAAAATGGATATATCAAAGGGAAGTGAATTTTCCACCGTGGATACGAACAGCAATGTAGGTATA
>JBAGKK010527740.1:0-12768 GCA_037177015.1 Euceroptres primus
ACCATAAGAAAATAAACACTTATGAAAATATTAAAAACTTACATTATATTAGTCATAAAAAAGTAACGTACAGTTCGACGAATGAAAATACTACAGTGTACACGAAAGTTTGCAGTTAAATCGGCGTCAAACATTGAGACCAATTTATTCCATTCTGTTCGAGCATTCTTACAGCATTCTGCTCGAGTCGCATGCATTTTCTGTTTGAAAATTAATATTTTTTGATTATTATTTGATTTGCGTGATATAGGATGGCCGCTTTAATCGAGGAAAAAAATTCCCGGCCATTTCCCGGTTCACAAAAATTTTTCAAGGTCATTGAAATTTACATTCCAAACTGAACTTCAAATTAAAATATTCAAAGTTGAACTCTTTTGAATTTTAAACTTTAAAAATTGAAACTTAAAAATTTGTTAATTTAAAAGCTTAATAATTTACAGTATAAAATGGAAGCTATAACATTTTTTAATTGATCAATTTTAAATTAGAATATTTTTAAATATTTTAATTTCAGAATATTTTTAAATATTTTAATTTTAGAATACTTTTAAATATTCTCTTAAGAATTTTTTAAAAATAAAAAATCACATTAAATTTTCCCAGGAATGTTTAGAAAATTTTTGTATCTTGACTTGAATCTTGACAAATTTTAAATTATTTTTGAAATTTTTTCAAAACTTCTACATATTTTTTAAAATGATTTGAATTTTTTCCAAAACTTTTAATAACTCCTGCAAAATTAAAAAACTTGCTTTAAAACCTTCCAGGTTTTTTTTGAAAATAATATTAGTTTATTAATATAGTATATTAGTTTATTAATATTATTTTATTTCATAAGTGTTTGAAAATATTTTGAAATCTTTTTAAATATTTTCTTGAAACTAGTTTTCCAAAATAAAATATCTAAATTTCTCTCAAACTTACTTAATTCTTTTCTAAAGTATTAATAATTGTTCAATTGCTACATTTGTCCGTTAAAATTTTTTTTTTAATTTTTCAAATATATTCTGTTGAAATTAATTTTTCAAAATAAAAAGTCATTAAAAATTCTCACAGAAATCTTAAGAAAAATTTTGTATTATATTAAAACCTTTCAAAATCCTTAAAAAGCTTGAAAACTTCAATTTGAAATTTTCAAAAATACATATTTTGTTTTAAATCTTTTGAAATCTTTTCCAGTCTTAGAGTAACTTTTACATACGTGTATGCACAAATGTCTACTGCGCAACTTTAATGTCCTCTTCGAGCGACCTGTATAATTTCAATACTCCCTTCTAAATCTGGAAATGGTACAGGTCCGACTGTATAATATCAACACTTCCATATTTTAGGTTATGTCTTGGACGAAAAATTCTTTGCAATATATACGTTTTGAACACGATGCTTGAAATTCTGAAATATGCAATTTTGAGGTTAATAAGACATATGACCTGTTGCACTCAATATTTTTAGGCAATCAGGGAAGACTTTTTTGAATAACTTAGAAATATTTACCGTTTATTGCGAGTATTTTTGCTTCAGCCTTCGTTTTGATCCGACTTCGATGATCCTCCCAGGTCAAATGGGATATCGCGTTAACAAATCTCTGTTTTGGTGGAAAAGTGGACAGCGGAACCATATCTTTATAACGCAAAATAATTTTTCGATAAAACACGCTGTCGCAATCTTGATTATTGAGCACTATCTTTGCACTATTTTGTCGAACGATCGTAGAATGAGACGCTGTCAGATAGACGCCAGAGGACTTAAAATACTGCAGAGATCATAGAGGTTTAAATGAGGTTCTACGAGAATCAAAAGAGGATGTCGAGGGCCAAGTAGGTCCAAAAGAGGTTTTATTTACAGCTATAGAGGGTCAAAGGAGGGCCTATATTTCGACTCGAGAAATTTTACCCAAACGGTTAAATTTTCTTTTGTTTTTCCATGACGACACACGCATTTTCAAAGAATGTTTTATGATCTTCCCTTTAAGGATTGATTTAGACATTAATTATTTTTATTATTGTTTACAAGTTGTTTTATGTTCAAGTTTTATGCGCTATAGGTAAGAAACGTCGCGACAGATTGATTGGTGTGCGGATATCATGTTTGCCGAATGGATTCCAATTATACTCTATTTGCAAAGCACTCCCTCGCCAACGCGATGATTTCATATCGGCTATGGTGGACGACCTGCGGTGAGTCTGCTATGCCTGTCCGATATGCGATATTAATACGACTGACCCCTCCTCCCTGCCCCTATTTCAACCCCTAAACCCAGCCACCAGATCCCTCGTTCCCAGCTTCGTGTATCCTTTCACGTTATTGTCTGTTCTCACTTCATTCTCCACAGATATGAAGCATCAGACTTGGTATATGAAATATTGCATAAGAAAATGGAAATTGCATACCACATTTTATATTTTTTAATACATTCTCATTTTTATGTCACATTTTAGTAAATTGTTGTGCTTCATTAATATTGTGTTAATTTTGTAAGTTAAATTAATATTATGTTAATTTGGTACGATTGTAAGTTGATTTTAAGTACGATTGTAAGATGAAGAAATTAATTAAGGAAAATGAAGAAAAGATTTGAAGAATACAAGATGATAGATTAGGAGTTTGATATTTTTTTTATTATGGTTATTTTGTGGTGAAGATTTTGCCTTATTGGTAACTGGCAGGTGATCGATCAGTGAATTGCATTACACGACGTACAACGTTTCAGCGATATTGATGAACGCACTCTTTGGGAAACACGAGAGGTGATCGTGTCTGATTAGTGTCGTGGTGAGAGACGCGTATGTACGAAATGTATTTCGATCGGTATAAATGGAGATCAATTCTGGGTCTCGCAGCGCACGATCGATCATCGAATGTGAACATTACGAAATATCAATAAAATTAATGTTTCTTTGTGGGAACAGACTCCAATCCCGTAGAGCTTACAAAGAATTCCACATCAAAAGTTACATTACATACCAGTTATGGTACATACAAGTTCTGATACGTCAAGTTTATACTTGAAAATTAACATTAGAAGATATCAAGTAATAGATAACAATTAATAATTAAATACTTCGTACTATATGCACTATTATCAATATTATTATCTATAATAATATTGAATATACTATTATCAATATTGAATTACCAATATTGAATAGAATTCCTGAATAAGAAAGTGGTACGTTAATTTACATATATATATATATACACTATATGTACTATTATCAATATTATTATCTATAATAATATTGAATATACTATTATCAATCTTGAATTACCAATATTGAATAAAATTTCTGAATAAGAAAGTGGTACGTTAATTTAGGTAAAAATAGCAATAAAGGAAAAGATTTTGATGAAAATGGGAAGTTGATTGATCTAATGATTCTAATGATAAATGTAATGGAATGAGAGTGGTGTTACTTGGTATGTGATGGGATCGTGAAATATGCCGGCAATATAGGTAGAGACTTATGCGGATTATCACACTGGACGATATCTCATATCGAGGTGGACATCGTCGATATGCGACGAATGAGCCTTGGCACGTCGAACTCGCAGGTTTGATATGATCGCTGGCCCGTATATTGCTTGTTCTGCCCTGCCACATGATCCCAATATTCCCAACATAGCACCCGATGAAAAAGGGCCGAAATGAATTCCACAAATTAGTGAAGCGCCACCAACTTTCGCAGTTGGAATAAAAACAATGAATGCCCTCATCTATAGTCAATACCTTTATCCATGTTTTATAAATGAAATTTACTTAAAGCAATATAATTTTATCAAATTTAAACAATTGTTTCCAAATATATTTGATGCATCATTCAACATATAAAGCAAATTAATTGTAAATTATTTGAAAATTAATTGTAAATTATTTGAAAATTAATTGTAAATTATTTGAAAATTAATTGTAAATTATTTGAAAAATGATTCATGATCTTTTAACCTTAGTTTTTAATTCAACAGTAAATTCTGAATACCAAAGCATTGCAGATCAATTTTTTGTAATGATCAAAAACAATTGAAAATACATCCGAAAAATATTTATTTGTTTTTGTATAAAACTGTTGCGTTGCAGATCAAATTGATCCATTTTGCTTACTCATAAAAGGCTTCGTAAGGATGAAAACGTTCGAATTTCATTTTTTGACATTTCTCGACTTAATCCGATCTCAGGAATCCGAAAATGAGATTTTTTTAAATTTCCGTGTGTGTGTGTGTGTGTATGTGTGTCAACAATACCTTTTTAATGATAACTCGCAATATATGCCTAAATGCTCAAATTAATAATGCTTAAATTTAAGAGTTTTTTACAAACTGTAATTATCATAAATAGAATTGAAATTTTTTCACGTCTTATGCTTAAAATTTAAGAGGTTTTTACGAACTGTAGTTATTATAGATCAAATTGAAATTTTTTTACGTCTTTATCAGAAAAAGTTTTTCAATTTTGTAATTTATGAAATAATTTATTAATAAATTGTGTAAAATAATTTTCACAGTTAAATTTTCATTGACGTTGCTTTAAAGAATCGAGATAATTATTGCTTCCTTTATGAGGAAGCAAATTATTTTGATGATTCAATATGAAGAAGTACAATGTTTATGAAATGAACACAATTAAGAGAGGCCCTAACGAGGATACAATACTTGGTAGCAGTTTTTTGGATCAGTTTGATACCTTCTTATTTATTGTGTCATTTTTCAATAACCTGCCAATTTAAATTTTAAATACACTGCTCTCCCGCTTTATTTCAACCCGGTAGATGCGTTCCAGGAATTTTGGTCCAAGGGGACGAGAGAGCTGAGCTGGGAGCTCAGCGGAGTTTCGCAAGTACTGTAGCCACAAAGCAGACAGTACCCTAAGCGGATATTTTCGTCAGTTCGCTTCAGTTCGTTTTCAGTGTTTTGTTTATGCGTTATATATAATAATTAATAAATAATAACTAAATAAAACTTTAAATTAAATTAGTTTAAAATTAAATTAAAGTAAACGTTAAATTAAACTTATATTTAAAAAATATTTTTCACTTGTCACAAAAATGAAACAAAAATAGTTCATACGGCCCTGACTTGTTTACGTTTGAGAGACTCCCGGTTTTTGCGAAGGTCATTCAAGCCAAGCCTGAAACCTGAATTAAATCGCGAGAGCAGTGTAATAGATGTCAAACGTGACAGATAATTTGAAGACATTTCACTTCAAGATTTCAAATACGAATGTATTTGTGTATATATATGCACACTTTTCGAAAACTCTGTCTTGGGGGTCGGTTACGTAACTTTTTCCAATTCTCATTTTTCACCTGTCATTTTTCTCTCAATTCACATCGCCTGTCATTGCTGAGTTTTTAAAGGACACAAATGAATTTTTCTCGGGCAAGTACGATTGTATTTTATTAGATTGTGAGGATTATTGTTCATCATTTGGAAAAAAACTGAAGGTATTTCAAGTACCTAGTAGGTAATTAATTTTATAAAAAGGTAACGTTTAATTAAGGGGATAGTACTAAACCTCGAGCCAAAAAATGCATTAGTTTTCTTTATTTATTTTCTAAAAAAGTATTTTATTTAATGAAAAAAGTCTTTTTATTCACTAAAATACTACTCAAAAAGAATACAAAAAAATTGTTACAACAAAATATTAATTCGTTAATAATTTTTAAACGCGTTTTTCCGAAACAGTGTTTTTTAAGCTGGTAACCACGATTCCGGCCGATCTACTGAGCCGATTTGTCTCAAATTTTGCAGAGATGTTCATAAGATGCATAGCTATGGCATGAACCTCGATCATAACTTTTCATTCAAATTTAACAACATTTTTAAACCATTTATTTAAACCATTAATTGAAACCATTAATTTTAACAACATTTTAAACCAAAAACTGTCAAAAAACAAGAAAGAAATGTAAACTTTCAGCATTTGTTTATTTGTTAATATTTTTTTACGATTCGTTCATGCCATGGCTATGCATATCTTATGAACATTTCTGCAAAATTTGAGACAAATCGGCCCAGTAGATCGGCCGGAATCGTGGGCACCAGCTTAAAAAACACTGTTTCGGAAAAACGCGTTCAAAAATTATTAACAAATTAATATTTTGTTGTAACAATTTTTTTTATTTTTCTTGAGTAGTAAATTAGAAGTAAATAAGAAGATAAGAAGATAAGAAGTAGAAGTAATATAAGTAGTAAAATAAATAAGAAGTAGTAAATAGATAAGAAATAAATAAAGAAATAATTAATAAATAAGAAATAAATAAGAAATAAATAAGAAATAAATAAGAAATATTAATAAATAAGAAGTAGTAAATAAGAAGATTTTTTGCATTAAATAAAATACTTTCTTAGAAAATAAATAAAGAAAACTAGTGTATTTTTTGTCTTGAGGTTTAGTACTACCCCGTTAAAGTTAAAAGATATAGTACACGTTTATTTAAATTATATTTAAATGCATGTATACAGTTATTACATTTAATTGAGAGTATAAATAGTTTCGATTCAATTAATTTAATTAAATATTGAGAATAATCAGTTGTAATATAAATGTAATAAGTATAAATGATAGTAAATTCTGTTTGTAATTGAAATGATTACAAACAGCTTTTTTTCTAAAATGTCCTTTTCTCAAACAATAGTTTAACTTGATTAATAATATAAATAATAATTTAAGTTATTCATTTATTACCTTTAATTTTATTATTTACAATTATTCACTTTTTCTAAGCCATCAAATCTATTCTCCAGACCAACTCAAAAAAGAGAGAGGCTTAATGAACTGGGATCGTAATTCGGTGGCAAGAAACAAGAGGAAATGGTATTAATAATAATTTTCTTTAAATTTTATTATAACGGAAATTTCCGTACAACTAGCACACAACATAGTATGGGCCGAGGCTATTGTTACGGACAATAGTCTGTCCCCCCTTTGTGTTGTATGCAAGTTGTACGGAAGTTTCCGTAATAATATCCTACACTGTAAAAAAGCCGTTGTAAATGTATCTTTATGTCCACTGATTTACGTGCATTTACACTAAATTAGTGTAATTACACGTACTGATTTACACTTTTAGTGTAAAATTGGAGTGATTAACGATGGAATTTTACACTAAAAGTGTAATATTACCACGTGAATCAGTGGACATAAAGATACATTTACGACGGATTTTTTACAGTGTAGACGTAAATGTTATTATTAGTTATTCTAATATAAATATAAATTAATTTAATATTCTAATATAATATAAATATAAATATAAATTAATTAATATTCTAATATAATATAAATTCTAATTTAAATAAACACGTTTGATTTCTTTTAACCTTAATTAAACGTTACCTTATTATAAAATTACTTACCTACTAGTTACTTGAAATACGTTCAGTGTTTTTCCAAATGATGAACAAAAATCCACACAATCTAATAGAATACAATCGCACTTGCCGGAGAAAGATAATTACCAGTTCTTTTTACAATCTTGACGAGTGTAAATGCGATCATTCTATTATCCTTTCACATAAAATTTATCTGTGTCGTTTAAAAACTCAGCAATGACAGGCGATGTGAATTGAGACAAAAATGACAGGTGAAAAATGAGAAGTAGGAAATGGGAAGTGGGAAGTAGAAAAAGTTACATAATCTACCCGCTAGAATCAATCTTACTAAGTCGAAGACCAATAGGAACTTTTAACTAGATTATTTTATTAATGCTCTTTAGATGTAACTAAGATTTAAAAAACTGAATTAAAATTTTCAAATGTAAAAAGTGGAGTAAATAAGGGAACAAAACGAGAACAAATCGACTGGAGAGAATGACTAAAAGTGACTTCTGACGAAATGCGTGCCTCAGCATAAATATGTAGGTACATCGATTCTGTACCACGAAACAACTAGCTCCAAAAGGACACAAGGATGAGCGATGTCGCGCGTGCTGCATTGGTCGTAACACACTCGTAAACCATTACCAACGAATCTCGGCATTCATGTACAAGTAGAGATCAGTACACGAAGCTGGCCCCCAATGCGTTTGCAAACAATAAAACACAGTATCCCGTGAATAATCATAACGTTATGTCGGCCCCATAAAGTGCACAAAGCCGTAGAGCCGTGTACTAGACGCGTATAACGTCACCTCACACCCTCTCCCTGAATCCTCTCTCTCAGTATTGGATCCATCTCACTCTCGCGTGTAATTTCTGTCTTGACTTCCTTTCTCTATTTTTCCCCTTGTTGCGAGAAAGAGGGAGAAAGAAGGAAAGAAAAGAGAGAGAACTGATCCATATGGGTTGATTCTGCAAATCAACCCCATGATCGGTCCACAAACTCGCGTGATACGCGCGTGTCTCTCATTACGACCATTCATTTATGCCACGCGTTGTTTGACGATCATTCTCCACGCATCGTCGGCGATGACGGTTTGTTACACCTACCACGATGGCCAATGAGTGCGATGCGCACTTCCTTATCGCTCTGTTTTTCACTTCTCGATATTGTGCATCTCTTTTCCTGTCGATTCGAGTATTTTGCAAATTACGGCAGAACAATCGATATTTGGTCAAATTGTAAACAATTAGAGTTATATTCAAATAGGGTATTGTTAAATCAGGGTATTGTTTCATTTTGTGAATATGATGATGTTATGATTTCAATATTCGAATTGATGCGGTGTTAAAGTTCGTCTAATTTTGAGTGTTTTGTTTCATATTCATGTTGGACTGATTGAAACGAGGAGAATGATGGAAAGGAATAATTGGTTAATCATTGAAACAATCGAAGATGATTAAAAGAATTAACTTCACGTTTGAAAATTAGCAATTCCTATGTTGATTTTCTTAATCATTTTGTTTTTTTTATTGGCCGATTATTTATTCGTTTCTGTCGTTTTAATTGGTTGAAGCGCAACGCCTTTAACTTCATATTATTTATAACCGATGTGTTAGACAATTTTTGATGCTCATCGAGTTCAATTAGTAAATAACTTATGTGCTTTTTTAATTTATGCTGACGACAAACGCTATTCTGGCTATTCTGAACATTTTTAAAAGTTTGAAAATTTTTCTGACCAAACGCGAATTTTTCTACTTATTATTTAATATCTTCGATTGCAGACACTTTACGTTGATAACAGCGTTCAAATATACGTTCAAACAGCGTTTGAACGTATATTTTAAACCGTTTGAAAATGCTCTAACAAACAACGACCGTTTCTACTTATTATTTAACATCTTCAATTGCAAACAATATTTCATATTATAAACATTGTTAATATTAATATGTATTTTAATATTAATTTTTAATATTAATATTTATTTTAATATTAATTTTGAATGCTAATATGTATTAAGTATTCATTTTTAATATTAATATGTATTTTAATATTAATTTTGAATGCTAATATGTATTAAGTATTAATTTTTAATATTAATATTATTTCGATATTAATTTTTAATATTAATATGTATTTTAATATTAATTTTGAATACTAATATGTATTAAGTATTAATTTTTAATATTAATATGTATTTCAATATTAATTTTTAATATTAATATGTATTTTAATAATAATTTTGAATCCTAATATGAATTAAGTATTAATTTTTAATATTAATACGTATTGTAATATTAATTTTGAATGCTATTAATATTAATATGTATTCTAATATTAATTTTTAATATTAATATGTATTTTAATATTAATTTTTAATATTAATATGTATTTTAATATTAATTTTTAATATTAATATGAATTTTAATATTAATTTTTAATATTAATGTGTATTTTAATATTAATTGTTAATATTAATATATGTATTTTAATATTAATTTTGAATATTAAAATTCAAAGAATCCTAATACCCAGAAGAAATCTTTAAGAAAATGATATAATTACAGTAATGGAGAGTTTACATAATTGTCATTAAGTGCAGTTTATTTTTAAACATCTTAATTGTAATTTATTTTAATTTATTTCTAAACAGTTTGAAGTTGCGTCTGACTGAAAACGACCTTCTCTACTTAATATTTAATATCTTCAATTTCAGACAATATTTTATATCAAACATTGTAAAAATTCAAAGAATCTTATTACTCAGAAAAAATGAGGATATAGGACATTCTCCCAGGAATGTTTTGTACAAGTGACCAGAAATATTGTTTTGTACATATAATGAAACAATATGTTTTGTGAATATTAATCGAACCAGAGTTCTGTTTTGTACAGAACAGAAAACGTAGAACAATTTTTGGAAACTGGTCTTAGAAAATTTTTTAAAATTTATAAATTTATGAAGTTGAGTAATTTAAAAATAAGTTGAGTAGTTGAGTAGTTGAGTTTAATATATAGGTTGAGTAATTTATAAAGTTGAGACCAGTGTCTTGCTTTGCATACTTTTCAAAAACTTTGGTAAATATGTACAAGTATTTCGGGTTCGGCTTCATTTCATGAACACTGTGCTTCCTCATATTGAGTCATCAAAAAAATTTGCTTCCTCATAAAGGAAGCAATAATTATCTCGATTCTGTATAGCAACGTCAGTGACAATTTAACTGTGAAAATTATTTCACGCAATTTATTAAGAAATTATTTTCACAATAATTTAAATTTTTACAGATGGATATTCTTATGCCTAATATTTAGGCTTTATATAATTTAAATAACTATGGTTGGTCATAAAAGGTTTTTTAATAGGTAAATTGATTTGCCTCATCAAAAGGAATTAATTTGGTACTTATAATATTCCATTATTCTCAAAATTAAGAAACTTTTACTAATAAACGTAAAAGAATTTAATTTTATCTATTATAAATATAGTCGGTCATAAAAGGTTTTGAAATAGGTCAATCGATTCGTCTCGTCAAAAGGAATAAATTTGGTACTTAAAATATTGCTATATTCCAAAAATTGGCAAAAAGTTTTACTTAATAACGAAAAAATCCAAAATTCAAAAATTTTAGACGAGGAAATATTTTGTTTCAAGATGATACAAACATTCTATTGACTTTTATCAACTAAAAACCGCCCCATTTTAAAAAATATGTCTTTCATAATTAATTAATTAATTATAATAAATTATTAAGTCTTTCATTACTCAAAACATTGTGATAAAAATTATTGAAAATTTCGAATTTTTCAAATTTACTTTTTGTTATATCAAAATATTTAATCAATTAAACTCAATTTTTTGTAGAAAAAGGCGTATTTTAGTACACCGCTAAATCTAGAGCAAATTTTCTTGATAATAACCAAAATTGGAAGAAAAATAACATCCAAAACGATTTTTGAGAAAAATATAAAATAAAAAAAAATGTTTCTTCTTATCTGATCCGGCTTAAAACTTGATAAATTTTCGACATTATGACCAAAATTCCTACATTGGAGAGCTACAATTCCTCCAAATTTTGTGAACCTATCTCAACTTGTTTGCAAGATATGTTTAAAAATGTATTGTGGACATACACACGTTAACACACACGCACACGTACGGACATTTTTTAAAAACCTCATTTTCGGATTCCTGGGATCGAAGTTGGTCAAGAAATGTCAAAAAATGAGATTCGAAAATTTTCATCGTTACAAAGCTTCCTTTATGAGGAAGCAAACAATATTTTTGGCTACTTGTACAAAAATTCCTGAGAGATTGTCCAAACCTCGAAAAAGTCTTTCAAAAATTTATATAATTACAGAAATGAAGAGTTTAAATAATTTTTATTAAGTGCAGTTTATTTAGAAAAATTTTCTAAGTTGTTTTTAATTTTCTAAATTTTTATAAGTTCTTTTATATTCAAGATTAGCATCTCCCAGATTAAAGGTAAAAATTATACAATATTGTTGATATATAAAATGAGCTTAAGAACTTTCAAAAAATTTAATTATTTCAGAAGTTATTAATTTTTATTAAAAACACTAAACTTGTGAAAAGTTTTTTATTACATAATTTAGTTTGTAAGAAGTAATTTTTTTTTAATTTTTGTATAAATATAAATATGAAACTATTTTGCAACATCTTTTTATAAGATTTGTTGAATCACTGCATCTTGGACTCATCTCTGACTTAACGTAGAATTTTTCCGCATTTCATAATATTTTCGAAAAAAATGTTCAAATTCATAAATAAAGAAAACTAACAAAATTAATAAACAACTTATAAAAAAAATTAATTCATAATTTCCGACGGTTGTGTAATACTAATACTTAAAAAATTATCTCTGAAACATCAACTCAATATAAAAATATTCATTGGTGCTTTGTTTCAAAACCGTCAATTCACTCTAATTATGCATTTTTCTCAATTTGTTTGCTTTTTCACATGGATTTAATTGAAATAAAGATCGTAGATTTGATGGCGTGCTTACCGCACTGAAATTTAAGTATTCGTGACATTTTGCAACGCTGCTTCCTGTTTCCTGGCTCTAACTCGTGTATTTACAACATTGTATTTCCGGCGTAACGCAATTTGATCGTTTTCGGATCCGTCAGCGAAATTCGTGGAACGAAATGTTATGCGAGGTTCTAATCAATTAGAGGAATAGAATTTTATTTACTTTTTCTTTTATCCCCAATCAACAATTATATCACATACACTGCCCTGCCATTTTAGGGACCTCCAATATTATGGTTCCAGGAATTTTTTTGATGGGTGAGGGGTCCAAGGGGACGAGAAAGTTGAGCTCGGAGTTTAGCGGAGTTGCGCAAGTACTGTAGCAACAAAGTGCGCAGTAGTGGCGCAGTAGTCTACGCGGAGAATTCCATCGGTTCGCATCAGTTCGTTTTCAGT
>JBAGKK010527750.1:0-12767 GCA_037177015.1 Euceroptres primus
CAATCGTTTTTGTTTGTTTATATTGGACCGTAAGACCGAAATAATTGCATTAAAGAAACTTTCTTTAAGTTTGTTTGTATTAAATTATGTTTAGACTACTATTGCCACTGCCCATAATAAAATTGTTCCTCAGACTTAAAAACAGGTGGTTTTGCCCTTTTTATAACATAATTGTATAATTTATTTGTGAAATTCTTCAAATCAATAATTTATTTGATTTTTTGTTGAATCAAAGCTTTGGTTTTATGATAACAAATTCGTTGATATCTTTGGTTTTATGTAACAAATTCGTTGATATATTTGGTTTTATTTAACAAATTCGTTGATATCTTTGGTTTTATGTAACAAATTCGTTGATATCTTTGGTTTTATGTAACAAATTCGTTGATATCTTTGATTTTATGTAACAAATTCGTTGATATCTTTGGTTTTACGTAACAAATTCGTTAATATTTTTGGTTTTATGTAACAAATTCATTGATGCAATCCCCTTATTTAGTCTGAGAAACAGTGATAACTAAACAAATAACATTTATTTTTTCAGACCTCTTTATGCAACACAGTTCTGGACAATCCTCACAATAATACCAAAGAAGAGATTGTTTCGGGAATCGTTCAATATCTAGAGACGGACACAATTTTATTTCAATCTGATGTAAGCAAACATTCCTCTACTTTTATCACATGCCTTAACGTTATTTAAAAATTAAATAAAAATCTGAAATCCAATTCAGGAATTGAAATATGATTCTGGGCCTGAAAGATAATTGGTTAACTGAAATCAGTTTTGTTTCAGGCAGAGGAAGAATTGTATAAACTTCAGAAGGAAAAGTGGGATCCCCTGATTCAGTGGTTTTGCGATCGTTTCGAAGTAGGAATTATTAAAACTCGGAGTATAGAAGCTCCAAATGTAACGTCACATACAAAAGATATCATAACGAAGCATTTGATGTCTTACAACTTCGAAGCTATTCATGGTAAACTTGTGCGCTAGATCTTAATATCACTTTGATCATAGGTCGTACAACTTGAGAACGGATTGTACGGAAATTAATAAAATTATTGTATTTACAGGTTTCAAATATGGTGTGGATACCATCAAATCTGTAATTTTAACACTAGCTGCTTCTGAAAATGTAATTAAGGTCGAAGAAGCTGTGGCTCTTTCTCGATTAGAGGAAGAATATCAGGTACCTTTCAATTATTCTTTCACGAGATTAGAAAGATCGCCTTTAAATATTAATTCAACTTGAAAATCTTCATATTTTGCTACTGCTAATATCTTCATAAGGGGTGGAATTTTTTTCTACTTGTATTCAAGATATTTATATTTGAAGTCTCTGAAGTTTGGACGCCATGAAATTTGAATTCTTTGAAAATCTGAGTTCTCCTTTACCAAATTTTCCAGACTTCTTACTGGGGACGCGTGGAATGGTCTCACGAACTTAATAAATACGATTCACAAGCACGACTAGCCGCCGCAATTATATTCATTCACTTGAACTCTAACTTGAAGACCTCCCAACTAAAAATGGACACCAGTGGAAAAATGGAGATATAAAAAAAAAGGTATAAACTCGCTTACCATTCTTTCTAGTGCAATGTCGGTTTCTAGACTTAGCGTATTAATTTCCTTAGTTTTGTAAGTTTCTTAATCGTTATTTATCTTGTTTCTGGCACGTTGGCGAACTACAAGTTATTGAAGATTTGGAACAATCGGGTCCTTCCCAGTCTTTCATGCAGATGCAACTGGAAATAGATTTTTCATAAATTAAGACAGATGGGACTTTGACAAGTTTATTTTATAAATACCTGTAGGTCGGTCCGTGATTTAAGCAGACGGCACCATTTTTGCATGAATTGTGTGAACACTCGTTTCGGTGGCATTCGCCAACTCCTCTTCCAGTTGCCGGACTTGATTCAGTTATTGGGAAGACATTATCTCCTGTGCGTAGTTCGATGTCGAATATACAGCCAGAGAATCCAGAGTGCAGAGGCAAATCATGGGGAAGAGACTCAAAATTCCTCGATTTGTGACCTCCTGATGAAAAATATATTTTTAAAGCTCCATGAGTAATTAAGATTTTATTTTACGAAATAAATTCGAATTTATTTATGTTAATAGTATAATCTTACCGACATAAAGAATTGGCGAAACGTCTAATCGTGTCATGGAACCGACAGTTTGACCAGTTACGTTTCCCATTTCATCGATCGCAAGCCAAGCTTCTCTTCCTTTTCTACCTGCTCGAAGAGTGTGAACTCTTTGAGTTTTTAGACTTAAAGGCGTGTTAGTAAATATTCTCCGAACCCCTGGAAAATTAAGGCCATCATTTGAATCAATAATGACTTTTATTTTTTGATAACTACTTACCAGAACCTAAATCCCACGTAAGCATGATGTATCCTCGAACATAAGTTATTGAAAAATGATCAGTTAAATCTCTTCTCGATCCAGTCTGTCCTAAATAAGCGATTAGGGAAATTTGTTCCACGGTGTGAGGTATGAGTCGTAATTTTAATTCCATGCTGTCTTTCACAGCAGCAGAAACCCCATAAGCCATGTAGGAAGATAATCCTGGGGTGAATACTGTGAACGATGGTTGTATTATCGCAATGTCTAGAAATCAAATTGTGGACAATTAATTCCTTTAAATTTAATTCTTTAATTTAATTCTTTAAATTTAATTCTTTCAAAAAAAAAATTGTGAAAGGAATTCTAATCATTTTTTTTAGGAGAATTCTTTTTTAATTTTTAATTCCTTACCTTCTTCACAAAGAAGGCCATGCATTCCAAGAGGACAAATGCAAATGAAACTTGTCCCTGGATATGTTATACAAGTCGCTCCCAAATGACAAGGATTATCATCGCATGCAGATTTTTCACAAAGATTTCCTGTATATCTGTTAAAAATACATCCGATAATGTTTTAAAATCAAATTTAAATTAATTATAAAATATGACTATTCACGGCTAGCCTCGATTAAGTTCAATCCAAAACTGCTTCCACTTCCAGTTAAGCCAAGAAAGAAAAAAAATCGTACTACGCGTTTTTGAGAAAATAGGTTTTTTCATTTTTGACAATTAAAAATTTCATTTTTCTCGAAAACGACGCAAAATGTGAATAGCAGTTCATAGTTGAAAATTGCTTCCCTTCCTAAAATCTATAAAATTATGCCTTATCAGATGTTTATCTCGTGTATTTTAATAAATTTTTCCAAAAACAGTGGAAAAACGATAAAAATTGACCAAAATAGCATTTAGTTTAACGAACTTTAACATTTTATTTTTAAAAATCGTTTGTTTTTAGTTCAGAAACAACGTGCAAAACATTTTTCATGAGATTATTAAGGTTTCTGTGCTTCAAAGTGAAGAAAAATTTATTTTTATCTCCAAAATTGAAGAAATATCATTTTTAACGATTGAAAATCTCATTTTTCTCGAAAACGACGCAAAATATGAAAAGCAGTTCATAGTTGAAAATTGTTTCCCTTCCTCAAATCTATAAAATTATACGTTTACCAGATGTATATCTTGTGTATTTTAACAAAAATGTTCAAAAAAAATATATATAAAAAATCTATAAAAGTAACTAAAATAGCATTTAGTTTAACAAACTTCAAAATTTTATTTTTAAAATCGTTTGTTTTTAGTTCAGAAACAATGTGCAAAATTTTCTTCATGAGATTATTAAGGTTTCTGAGCTTCAAAGTGAAGAAAAATGGATTTTTATCTTCAAAATTGAAGAAATATCATTTTTAACGATTAAAAATCACATTTTTCTTGTAAACGAAGCAAAATATAGATAGTAGGTCATAATTTAAAATTGTTCCCTTTCCAGAAATCTACGAAATTGCACCCTTGCCAGATGTATATCTTGTGTATTTTAACAAATTTTTTCAAAAGAATTGGAAAAACACAGTAAAAATTGACTAAATTAGCATTTAGTTAAACGAACTTTAACATTACAGTTTTAAAAACGTTTGTTTTTACTTTAGTAGCAATGTGAAGAACATGTTGTATGAGATTATTAAGTTCCCTAAGCTTCAAAGTAAAGAAAAATTTATTTCTATCTCCAAAATTGAAGAAATATCATTTTTAACAATTGAAAATCTTATTTTTCTCGAAATCGAAGCAAAATATGAATAGCAGTTTATAGTTCGAACTTGTTCCCCTTCCTGAAAACTTATAAAATTATACCCTTATCAGATGTTTATCTTATATATTTCAACCAATTTTTTCAAAAAAATAGAAAAAATCGATAAAAATGAGCTAAAGTAGCATATAGTTTAACGCACTTTAACATTTTATTTTTAATATCTTAAATCTATTATCAGACATGAAGACTTTTGTAATAGCAAAGGGCAAACATGTTTTTCACATTGTTACTGACTTAAAAGCAAACGTTGTTAGAAATAAAATGTTGGAGTTCGTTAAAGTCAATTCTATTTTAGTCGCTACTATTGATTTTTTCTATTCTTTTTTTTTAATTTTTTAAAATACACAAGTTCTGGTGAGGATATAAATTTATAGATTTTAGGAAGGAGAACAATTTGAAAAATGAGATTTTTAATCGTTAAAAACGATATTTCTTCAATTTTAGAGATAGAAACCAATTTTTCTTTACTTTGTAGCTTAGGAAACTTAATAATATTATATAACTTGTTCTTCACATTGCTGCTACACACATTGTTACTAAAGTAAAAATAATCGTTTTTAAAACTAAAATGTTCAGGTTCGGTATACTAAATGCTATTTTAGTCAATTTTTTTCGATTTTTCCTCTTTTTTTTTTGGAAAAATTTGTTAAAATACACAAGATAAAAATCTGGTAAGGGTGGTTAGATAAAAATCTGGTTTTTCTTTTATAGATTTTAGGAAGGGAAACAATTTTGAACTATAAACTGCTATTCATATTTTGCGTCGTTTTCGAGAAAAATGAGATTTTTCATTGTTAAAAATGAAAAAATCTTTTTTTTTCAAAAACGAGTAGTACGATTTTTTCTTTTTTGGCTTAAAATAACCGGGAGGCATCCTCAAAACACGTATAAAAAAGAAACTAGATATGCAAGCATTTTTTGGTTGAACTTAATTGAGGCTAGGCGTGTATCCTCTAAGAAAATTAAAAAAATCATTTCTGGTTTACCCAAGTGGACATTTGCATTTAATTTTTCCATCTGTTTCTTCACAGGCTCCAGAATTTCTGCAAGGATTTGTTAAACATAAAAATGAAGTACATTCTTCTACTTGAAAGATTTCCAGGGAATCAGTTGCGAAATCCCTCAGAACTTCGTTTATCTGAAAAAAATAGAATGGTTTTTTTAAAAATAGAATCAATTATAAAAGTTTTGAATTTCAAAGCTATAATTAAAATCTAGTCGAGATCTATTAAGATCTCGTGTGATTTTAATCAGAATTAAAATTCTTTCTAGTAGATTAGACTTTTAAATTGAAAATTGTTTTCTGTTTCTCAATTAAGTATTTTCTTCTGTTTTTCTCTGAATGATGGAAATTCGACTTTTAGAAGTCGAAAATATATCACCTTCAGTGAACTCATACAGCCAGTAAATCCTAATGCAATTTGTGGAAAATGATGTGAAAATGCAAGTGGTATTCCACCCAAATGAAGTCTTGCATTTTGAGGCATAGTTTCATGCGAAGGTAAAACTTGTTCTCCACTCATTGCTAGCGTGTCGTTTATTAATAATCTAGCTGAACATTTGTCTGTCTTCTGTTCTATTAGATACTGAAATCTAATTAAAAAATAAATTAAATTCTCTTCTAATAAGTAAAATCTAAAATAAAATTTCCTTTGCCACTTTCGAAACTAGTTCAGTTTTCAAAAAGGCAATTACTTATTTTCGTTCAATAATATTTAAAAATTACAAATATTAGAAATGAAGGATTGATATTTAATTTAATTGGAAAGGTAATTTTCGATATTCCTAGTCTACATTTTTTAAATTTATAATTATATAGAATTTCTCACCGCATTTCAACATCTACTTCAAAACCATTGTTGATTGGTGAATCTATTTCCCCAAAAAGCATGGTTTGAAGACCACAGGAAAACTGGAATTTCAATTGACCTATTTCTATATACAATAAAACGTATCTCTCATTGTCAAAAAAAGCGTGGACCAGAATTCCACTTTTGGATTTCGTTTTGAGTCTAACACCAATTTGTAAAGTGCCATTTTCCCCAATCAGGGCTTGCTGTCTTATATAAGATTTTCCATTAAATGCTGCATTCGTTATACTAGATGTCGTTTTACAGTTGCCTCGATAACTGCAGTCACACTGTAATCAAATTTTTATTTTCTGAATTGTTTAATTTTTTTTAATAGACAGATATTTTTCTCAATTTTCAGAGAAAATCAACAATTCAAACTTATAGAAAAAAGGCTTAATACAAATCTATTGCCTGGAATCAGGGAATTCAAATTTCGAATTAGAATTATTAAATTAAGGATTGTAAACTCGTGTAAAATTTTAATAATCAGTCAATTTAATCCAAGGTTTTTAAAATTATCCAACTTGAGATTTTTTTGATTTTTGATTGCTTCCAAATCTCCAGACTGTAATTTTTCCACCTCTTCAGTTTCCAGATATTAAACTTTGTCAGAACAAATATAAATTTATTTTTAAAATTTTGATCTTAAAAATGTTGAAGCTCTTTTGAATAATGAAAACTCATTCTTTTGTAGAATTTTTAAATTGTTTTTCACTTGAACACACCTCTGTAAAATTATGTAAACAAAGAGTCGTATTAGCACATTGCTGAATATTGCAATTATAAATCGAATGTCCATCAGTCGATGTTCGTACACTCGTACTTTCAAAATCACCGAATTCAGTAGAAAAACTCGTTTTATAAAACGAGTCTTCAGTTGTGACTGGACTTGGCGAAGATGTTGAAGAAAATTCGCTAGCCAAACTGATTGTAGAATCAGTCAAAGGAGTATCAGTCACTGGTTTCAAAATCATTGTTCTAGAAGTTGATTCTATGGTAGAAATTGGAATTTTGGTACTAATCCTATTTTCAAAAGTTCCAGTGGTTTCTTTTGAAGTACCAACTGGAGTTGTTTCTGTTAAAACCCATCGATCAATGGTAAAAGTCGAACCATTCGAAGAAGTTGTGGATTCAAAACTAGGACTTGTTGGAACTGTTTTGTGCGAAAAACTAATTTGAGTTGTAAGACTGGAAATATTATAGGGTGTTGTAATTTCTTCCAGGGAAGTTGTGCCACTTGCATTAGAAGTTCGACCTTCGTAAAAGTCAGTGGAATAAGTTTGCGTTGAAAAATTTCCAAAGATGTTTGTTGTCAGTTGAGTAAAGATCATTTCGGTTTGATTTTCACTTTGGCTCAAGGTTGTTAAATCTGTGCCAGTCAAAGTGGTAGTCTGTAAAAAAGAATTTTTATTTTCATTGGAAAAAGCCTTCGAAGTCGAAACTAAAAAAAGGTAATTTAAATTTGCCAAACTTTGAATTTGGAAAGGATTTTTTTAGAAGCCTCCTTATTAAATTATCAATTTAAGGTTTCTATTTATAAATTCAATTGTTCGATCTTAAAAACTATTTGAGCTTCCTAATTTGAACTTCCAAATTAAGACTCCAAATTGAACTCCAAAAAGACTCCAAATAATGAAATTTAGAACTCAAATAGAAAAATCTGAACCTTATCAGCATAACAAAATATTTAATAAATCCCTGTTTTGAAATGAACTATAATTAATTCTGATTTTTTTCAGGAACTCACATTCGCACCACCAACTGTTGTACTGGAATTTAAACTGTCAACTGTGGTACTTAAAGCATCAACTGTAGTATTCAAACTCTCCACCGTCGTAATTAAACTACTAACTGTACTGGTACTTATACTGGCAACTGTAGTATCATTTATAAAACTGAAGCTAGTGCTGAAATTCGTGCTAGGATATTTCGTAGCTTTCAAAGGAATTTCTCTAGCTTCACTATAAGCTGCTGTGAATGTTGAAGGCGATGTGAAAACATTTTCTGTAGAAGGTGAGGTACCTATGGTTTGAAGCGATATTGGAGTCGATACTGGCTTTCCTGATTTGGAGAAAATTTCCGAAATTTCAGTTGTCACAGTCGAAGAGTTAAAACCAATATATTCTGTACACATTTCTCCAGTATATTGAGCCAGACAGGCACAGGTGAAATTATTTATTCCATCGATGCAGGTTCCTCCATTTTCGCATTTTGCGAATTTTGATTCGCAATCATCGTATTTTAATTCACAGAGCATTCCATGATAATCAGGAACACAATAACAAACTGGTTGATTGTCTTCCAACAGACAAATTGCATCGTTTTGACAAGGATTGTGTTCGCAGGGAATTATTACATTGTCGCAGTTTTTTCCTGTAAAACCTAAAAAAGTATTGGGACAAGGTTTTATTATATTCGTCAGTGCAATATTTTGCAATTAAAGTTAAATTATTTTGAAAAATTTACCAATAGGCAAGCACAAGTTTAAGAAAACTTACCAAATAGGCAAGCACAAGTATAAGAAGCTGGAAGATTCAAACAAAGTCCACCATTCAGACAAGGAGTTGCAAGACACTCGTCTATATCTTCTTCACAAAGTGGTCCAGTCCATCCTACAAAAAAAATAATTAGAGTTAGATTTTGGAAATGATGAATTGTAGTCATTGCAACGTACCTTCGATGCATTTACACGAAAATGATAATCCTTGACCCTCTATACACTCGCCAGAATTTTTGCATATCGTCTCATTGCAGACAGAAACATCATTCTCACAATATTCACCTAGAATTTAAGTAGAATTTCAATTTAAAATTTCTATTTCTTGAGGAATAAGAAAATAATATTTTTCCAATTCTCAAAACGACACGTCCAGACTTTATTTAGTAGATGTCATAAGTTGTAACGTTTCGGTAACGTACCGTTACCCTCATCAGGCACTGTATATAGATGAACATGATAATTATTAAAATTAAAATTTAAGAAATTTAAATTAGACCGAAATCAAATTCAAAATTCTATTTAACGTCCAATAATCAAGTTAATATGTAAACTCTTGAAAAGAACCCAAGAATCCATCGACCAAATTTGGACCAACGCCTTAAAATGTTTCTTTATAAAACCAAAAAGGGACCCAACAAAAATAACTCATAAAAATAAAAAAGCTAATTTTGTTATTCCTTTCTATTCCATGGGTACATTGAAGTTTTGGATGAAAACTATTAAAAACATCAACAACCATCTGTAACGTTGCTAGAGGAACACATAATAAGGTATCATCCACATACCGAAAGTAAAAAGGCAAAGACAAACCTAACTTTTTAAAAACAAAAACCTCCAAATCTTCCATAACTATTTCTGCCAAGATCGGAGAAATGATCGAACCTATGGGAATACCAAACTTCTACCTATAGAAAGATTCATTAAATTGAAAATAAGTGGAGTTCATAATAAAAACTATCCCTCTGATAAAATCCTCGTGACATAATCGAGTGCGTGTTTTAATATTGTCCCATCTATTTAAAATTGCCTGTTCAACTAATTAGGGTATGTTCAACAACTAAGGGTATACTCGGAAACATTGCAACAACATCCAAAGAAATCATTACATAATCATCCGGAACAGTTTTTTGAATAATAATTTTTTGGAATTCCCAGTTATGTTTAATATTATGTTTTGAAGTTGTGATTAAATTTTTGAAAATCAAATTAAAATTGTGCTTTAAAAATTTAATAGGAGTATTAATAGTTGAAATAACTATTCTCAAGGGATAGCCATATTTATGAATCTTTCTCAAACCATAACATCTGGCAAGAACTGTGTCTTCAGTATTAATATCTGTCCATCTGATACCTTTTCCTAAAAGTCTCTTCTTTTTCTAACCATTAAGCATCTTGAAAGTGTCTTTTTTAAATTGTTTTAACGGATTTTCATTTAATAAATCAAAGTTATCATGATTAGAAAGTAAAACCTCCATGCCCTAACATAATCTGATTTTTTCATACAAACAGACATATTGCCTTTTTATCAGCATTCATGCAAATTATATCAGGATTGTTTTTAAGAAAATCTTTCGTTATCATGAAGCCTTTAGAAATTCTACGATCTATATTACTAATAACGGAATTTTGTGTATACTTTATTCTACATCTTTTACTATCTCCATTATTTGTTTCGTCTTAGTTTTTATCACACAGCTACTAAAGCCTTTACCTAATCTGAGAATATCTGTAACTAAATCAGGAATTTGAATATCTGTCAAAACAAACGAAGGATCCTTATCTCCTTCTTTAAAAATCCTGTGTAAATTTAAATTTTCTCATGTTTTTTATCATTGTTTAAAAATTTTTGATTAAGAAAAATCTGATGTTTCAAAAGATCAATAATTTAATCTTGCTGTAAACATACTTCTAATTCACTTCTAATTCGAGAAACTTTTAACATAAAAAAAAAACATGATTTGAAACATCTTTGATCAATAAACTTAGTAGTGAGAGTTTAAAATTGTTTAAGATATGTTCAAATTTCTTATTACAAAAAGTACTGCGAAAAACAAAATCTCGAAATTTATTGTTCAAAAAAAATATTTTTTCGGGTAAAGCATCATTCCTTCTACATTCAATTAAAAACTTCTTTTGAAGAATACTGCCCCTTAATTTTTGATTAATATCGCACCATAATTTGACCCGTCTGAATGCCTCAGGACCATGTGTAATTTTTATCTTATTAAAAAACATAATGTTAAATAAAAAACAAGGATAAAAATGACCTCCAATCCAAGTCAGATAAATTAAAGTTTAGGAAATTTAAATGGTGGTTGAGATGGTTGTTAATGTTTTTAACAGTTTAACGGTCAAAGCTCATTAAGGGTCATTAGTACTAATGGTTCGATGGGAAAGACGAAAAAATGTGCAGTTTTGCACTTAGCGATTCGAAAACAAGATATTCATGATCTCCGACTTTTTACGATTCCAGTCATATGTTATTTTCATTAAAAAGACTCACATTTCCCATAATTTTCTTTACACTTTACCTAGGCTTAGGACTGGCAGCAAACTCTACGAAATAAATTTTTTCCATGCTGGCGTGTTTAAAAATTGTTGGGAAATATGTATTGTGAATGATATAATACTAGAATATAAATAAACGAATCTAATTAATTGGTCAGCTAGAGAAGAGCTTTTGTCAAATGAGTCCATACATAATAATAATGAAATATAAATTAACCAAATATTATCTCAATAAAGTTAAATAAATACTGAAATTAGTTACATATTTCCCTCTCATAGATTTCAGCTATTTATTTCACTTTAAACTAAACTAAACTTTAAACCAAATTAAACTTTAAACTAAACTTCAAACTAAAAGTCGGTAGGATATTCATCTTATGCACTAACTGGTAAATACTTGCGTGAAACTTGAACAAACTCAAATCGAGTTATGAATCCGACTTGGAATATCAAAATTGTATGGATAAGGAATTGTTCTTTTCCGATGATTTCTTTTCTCCTTGTCGCTTCACTCCTCATTTTGACGTAGACTTCGAGCTGCATTTCTTTAAAACTCTTGATTAAATTGAAAATGTTCGGTTTGGGCGTGTAAAATTCAACGTTAAATTTTGAATGGTACGCTTCACAACCGTTTGTTGTACGCGTAGTTGCATGCGAAAATTCAGCCCAAAGTTCTGAAGGGAAATTCGAATTGCTTGCTACGTAAGTTCTCCAAATATAATCGCAAAATTTCTGAACTCGGTCGTTTTCTGGTTTGTTAGGCATGAGATCTTCAACGAAACATTTAGTTACGTCTATTGGACCCAAAAAAACAAGACCAAAAAAGTTTTTCAAGAAAGAACCTATTTCTGAATTCACATTTTTGTATTTAGTACTCAAACCGAATTCTTGAATTTTCCTCCACCAACTTTGACCGAAATGAAATCGACAATATTTTATAATAACGCTATTGTTCAATGCTCTACGTATAACTGAATGAATACCAGTTTCGAAGTCTACATAAATAATTTCCGGATTGAAAGTCAAATTAAGTTTTTTACATTCAGAAACTATGTATGAAAATGCTGCAGCATATGAATCGATTCGTTTGTTTGAGAGCAAAAAGGAGACTAGAAGAATATGTATATAAATTCTATGACAGTCCGATAATCGCCCGGGTAAAGTGTGAAGGGAAAATTATGGGAAATGTGAGTCTTTTTACTGAAAATAACATATGACTGGAATCGTAAAAAGTCGTAGATTATGAATATCTTGTTTTCGAATCGCTAAGTGTAAAACTGCACATTTTTTCGTATTTTCCATCGAACCATTAGTACTAATGACCCTTAATGAGCTTTGACCGTTCGACGGCTAATGTTGAGCTGCGGAAAAGGTAGTAGTATGGAGGGGGAAGGCACCGCCCGCTGTGTTCCCCTGACCGTTCCGCAACTCGACCCCAGCCGTCCCGACCGAGTCCCAGACGAGGATCTTTTCCACGAACTCTGCAATAAATTAATGAGCTGGTAAAGAGGATTAAAATTGATAAAAGAAAAATTGTGCAATTTTGTAATTAGACAATTGATGTTTAAAAATTCAGATCCTATGGATTTTCACGATTACAAACATCTAAAATTCGTTTTAAAAAGTTCAAAATTAGAATAAGAGTCAAGTATCTCGTAAACGGTAAGAGATACACTCATCCACCGTTACTTTGCACCTCTCGGTTCTTGAGTGCAAACAATCGCGGGGCGGATTCAGGTAAAAACT
>JBAGKK010527772.1:0-12766 GCA_037177015.1 Euceroptres primus
AAGTCTCTTTTTCACACGTACAGTTTTTCAGTGCCTATTCAACATATCTTCGTATCTCAATTGTATCATTTGTTCAAAATATATAGACATTTATTTACAAAAACTAAAGTGTTGTTTTCCTTGACTTTTATTTAAGCTTGCGTGACTCTCATATAACCAAAATTTTAAACCTATTGAGCGTCCTAATAATGCTATTTCCTTGGTTCTGTTATAATTCTCCTTCACTAACCATTGACATATTGAGTTCTATGCTGCTCAGTTTATCTATGATGTTTTTTAAAGTTTGTTCCATAGTAACGGAAGTTGGGGATGATGCTCTTGAAATGATAGGTGCGAACGCGAAAGGATTATTTAATTCAGTCTGTTCGAAACTGTCCGAGTCTTCTGTCTGAGAATTATAAGTTATCGGATTCTTCCTATACGCGTGGAACGCCAGTGTGTTTCCCTAACTATTACTTTTGTTTAAGTGACGGGTGTTCTGTGTCTCGATTTTTGTAGTGTGCTTATTACTTTGGTATTCGCCGACTAGTTGCTACAAACTAGTCAACCATATCAAAGCTCCGAAATTTTTTGTTGACGGCAAGATGTCTGGAGTGCAAGGACTATCTTAACGTAAACCAATAAATTCAACCCCACCGGAAATAGAATTAACTTTAATTCGATTTCCGTTGCATTCCTCAGTCCATAAAGTGGATTTACACTCTTATTTGTTGAACTAACCTAATTATGTAACTTATGCTCACTTATTTAAATCAGTCGTTGGCAGCAACAGGCAGGAAGGTGAATCTTCTTATTTCGTGTAGGGTGTATCGTACAATTTTCCTTTGTGGACTCGGTCGTTGACAACGACAACCCGAATGATGTATCTTCTTCTCGTAGACCGCGTGTCGTCTTTTTGTGAGCCTTACTGCACTGTTTAGCACGATCTAAGTTTCCTTTTTTTGAGCTTTACTGCACTGTTTAGCACGCTCCAAGTCTTCTTTTTTGAGCCTTACTGCACTGTTTAGCACGCTCTAAGTCTTCTTGTTGAGTTCTTAGTAGCAGTAGCTTTCTATAATGTAAGAAAGGGCTCTCGTTATCGGGCTATGCTGTGGCGGTAGTCCGGAGTACTCTGTTTTTTTTTGCAGGAATCGTAACTTCTCTTCTGTCTTGCAGGTTCTTTAGATCAAAGATAGAGAGCAATTTTGACTATTTACTGGCAACCGTAGAAGTCCTCAGTCGTTGCTCTATCCTGACAGGATCGCCACAAGTGTAACGGACTGCACCGTAGCAGTCTAACAGAGTGACTGTCTAAAACCTCTAGTACTTAAGCTTATATAGCTATTCTTATCTGTCTTAATGGTTCTTTTAGGAGGGACTGATGAGCTTCATTACAAAAGTTACTTATATACATATTTTTGTTATACGCGTCGCGATAGAGCGTCAGCATTTTCCAAATACTATCGTTTTTCGACGACGTTTTGCTTGCTGTTTTCTAGTTTGGTGCAAGAAGCACGTTCAAATTTGCATTTTACCAGGGCCAGTGAAAGCGAAAGCGCCTAAGTGCTTGCAGATATGGATGAGCAACGAGGCTCGCCAGTCGCTCTTGCTCTCACCGTCTCCCTCGCACGCACTATAGTCTCTTTCCCTCGCTCTAATGGCCTACAGTAATATGCAAGGTCAAGTCTAGTCCAAGTTTCTTCTATTATGAAGAAACCTTCTAGAAGCTTCTAGCAAGGCCCAGCATCTTGGGAGAAACTGGAAGAGAGACAACCCCTACCACGTCCTCGTCGTGGGGGCACAAGGCTGTTAAAAGGACGAGCTCCTTGCGTCGCGGGCTTCCAGCCTCGCCACGACACCTGACTACGCGCTTCGTCTTGTAAATCGGGAAAATAAATACGTAGTGGTCACCAGCTCCGAGTTCGTCTTTACCTTCGAACACCTCTAACACCCTCCTGACGTTCCAGAAGGACCCTCGGGAACCGTCTACCCTCTTACTCTCCAAAAGGACCGTCGGGAATCTTCTACTCCCAAACTCTCCAGAAGGACCTTCGGGAACCTTCTACCCTCCTGACTTTCCAGAAGGACCCTCGGGAACCTTCTATCCTCCTACTCTTCAGAAGGACCTTCGGGAACCTTCTACCTTCCTATTTTCCAGTAGGACCTTCGGCAACCTTCTACTCTCCTACTCTCCAGAAGGACCTTCGGGAACTTTCTTATCCAATCTCTCCGGAAGGACCCTCGGGAACCCTCCATCTCCGATACTCGCCGGAAGGACCCTCGGGAACCTTCCAATTCCCATCACTCGAACGCATCAACACGACGAAACCCCCACAAAAAGAAACCCCAAAAAAAGTTGCTTTTCAACAATATATGTACAAAATGAAGAAATAAACGTGTTTAACCATGTGAAACTTATAAAAAATTTTCTTATTTTCATGCATAAATTTTTCCTTGTAAACTTTTATTCACTTTTATTCACTTTTTTAAATATATTCTTATCAAAAGCCAGTGCCTGGCATTAAAAAAAAACTAAAGTACCTTTAAGAGAACTTAAAGTTACTCTAGACAGTAATTGTAACTGTAACGAGTTATTTTTCATTTTTGTAACTTGTAACTGTAAAGAGTAAATTTTTCATAAAGTAGCTGTAACGAGTTCCTTTTTTTGAGGAACTTTCCCAACACTGATCAATTGCAATGATTTTAATTGATTTTTTCCGTCACAATATCAACTAGATTTTCCAATATGTAAAGAGTTACATTTAAATATGTATTTATATGCATAGTAATTTTTGAAATGTACAGATCGATTTAAAGTATTTTAATTGTGTCTAAGAAACACACATATTTTCCTGCTTTGTAGAAAAAATTTCTGTTCCATTTTCAGAACGCTTTTTAATGCAGTTACTGATACAAAAGTGACGAATATACCTAATAAAGATTCTGAATTCTGATGTTTGTAGTAGAGAAGAAACCTCCCTACTAAACAGTTCACTTCTGCTGCTCAGTCGATGCATTGTTCTGAAAGATGATCCTACTTCCTATTAAAATTTAAGATCAAGAAATATTTTAAAAAATGTTTAAAATCATTCTTTAAGATGAAAGGTTGCCACTTAACCTTTAAAAGGATTGTGATAATCTTCATTATCACAGTATTATATGAAAACCACGATCTTCATCTCAATCCAAACAGAGAAAACAGATCCAGAAGATTCGTTGGAATATTTAAAGAATGTCTCTGTACCTGTCAGTCGACCAAAGTGCTTGCTGATTATTTTATTCGATGGAAAAAATATAAGTCGTAAAAAGTTACTTCGAAATGCCTCGTCCAGAAAATTTTTGAACTTTACAATTCTGGACCTTGTCAAAGAAGAAACCACCGATGTAAAGAAACTTGGGTATCACCGAAGAAACACGATTGTAGTCTATTAGTGGAACCCATTCAACCGAAAAAGTCGAAGTTTTCTGTAACTTACGGTTCCTCAGCTTTTTACATGAGACTCTTGACAATCCTGATGATAATAATAATCTCCATGGTTACACGTTACTTGAAATTCGATCGTAATTTTCGGAATTCATTCCATATTTTGGAAGCAATACTTGAAATGCTAATTTCTGAGGACTTGAGAAAACCTGTAGAAAGAGTCCTCTTCTCTTTCGTGTTTATCAGGTTTTTAATGTTCTCGTCGACAATTTATTCAGTACTAACAGATATTAAATTAACGACCAGTTCAGAGTTAAGGATTATTTCTATGGATGATCTGTATAAATCAAACCTTTCACCAATGATGGAGAAAAATTTGTACAGCAGCATGACGGCATTTAACAGAAACGAAATTGTTCATTTTTTAACGGAAAGGTCAAAGGTTCTTGACTCACGTGATAATTGTATTAAATTGTTGTTAAAAGCCAAAAACGTGACATGTGTAATGGAAGAGACAAGAGCTGAATTATTTATTCAAAAACATAAAGATGCAAGTGGTATGTCATTAATGAAGAAAGTATCAGTTTGCTTTACAGAAGCGCCTAAAGTAATGTATCTTGAGATTAATTCTCCTTATCTTCGAGAACTCGAACGAAGTTGGAGAAGATTTCCACAATCTGGGCTTTTAATAAAATGGAATCGAAAGATTATGATTTATTATGATGGAGTCAACAGTGAGTCATGCAGAAGAAGATACACCAAGGACAAAATTGGTGATAAATCTGTTAGTTATCTCCATTGCAGGATACACGCTTTCGATTGCTGCTTTCATTGAGGACATTTTGATGAAATATTTCGATAAGTAGTCTTAAAAATGGACAAGCAGGCAAGTATGTTCTTCATTTCTATTTCTAAACCAATTTCCTTATTGATAAAATTATGAAAAAGATGTAAAGCTTCATTGCGGACTTCTGATAAGAATTAACAATTGAAGTGTAATTTAGCATTGTTAGTAAGTGACGTTCTTCTGATGTAATTTTAAAAAATAATTATATAAAAATAAAACCAAATACGTCTCCTATTTAACGATGTTCTAATTTTATAAATGTGCTGGAAGAGAATCAAAATAAAAACGAATACCTCGTGTATGAACATTGATCATGTTCCCTCGATAACACTGAAAAGTTAGTAGTGTTGTTACAGACTATAAACAATTGTTAGAAAAACTCGTGTTTACCGTTTCTGCAGGCATTTTTTGATTGTGTATTTTTAACTTATTCATAATTTCGTGTCTGAGTGTAAAATAGGCTCATAATTTTTATATAAATTAATATTCCAAAAGAAAAAGCTTTTTTCTTTTGGAATTAGAACAAAATATATTAACTTTACAAGTCATAAATATATTGCTTATAAAGGTGTTCTTTGTTCTTGTAGATGGTGTGAAAATATATAAAAGTTTTATTGAAAATCGATATCACTCTTTTCTTGAGTATATTCCGAAAGGTGGCAAAAAAACCTCAATTCGGCTAAATTTTATATGAGAGAACTGTTCATAATAGAATAGCGTAATTTTAGTAAGCATAAATAAACTGTGCACAATAAAATTCTATACAAGAAAACTCTGCACCTGGCAATTTGATAATTTGTATAGGGGAGAGTGACTCCATCTGGATAAAAAATTTTTTGACTTTATGATGATTAAACATTTTACAGAAAGAAAGAAAGGTATTACATACTAAATTAAAGATAAAATATTCCTTTAAACAATACTAGTAACGGAACAAAGATTATATCAGATATTTACCCGTAATTAATCTTTTTCTGAACCATTGCACTTTTATCCAGATGAGGATTTGGGACCGCGATCCGGATAATCGTGTTTTACAGCACTTAGAGTGTTAACTGATCGATATTTCACTTGATCTCATCGAATAGCATTTTAACACTGTTACTTTTAAATGTTTTTATCTTGATAAAAGTAAAATTTTTAAATATATTGTAAAAAATACACTATCTCTATCGTATTTACTATTAAATGATGATAGTCACTTCTGCCAACTTCAAATTTTGAAAAAATGTATTAAAATAGCTGGTTCTTTTATGTTGGCAAAATGCGCGGGTCGTTTGAAAAACTTTTGAATGTTTTTTTCATGAATTATCCAGATCAGGGAAAATGACAGTACCAATAAAAACATCTAATTAGATAATTAGGTTGTTTGTGTTAATTAGAAGTCCGTTTCAGAAGTTCAGTTTTAAAGCCAAATTTTCCGTGAATACATAGAACTAAATAAACAGTTGTAAAAAAATCCTACGGCAGTAAAACTGACAAAATTATCAGAGATAAAAAGTTACGTCTTCATGTCGAAAACACATTTTTTAATTTTTTAATTTAAAAACGGCAAATAAGTGGTAAACCGTATCATAAAAAAATCTCGTTTTGATAATTTTACTTACAAAAAAATAATCCAGTTCGTTTAAATCATATATTTAGTCATTTTTATGTATTATTCAGTTCGGGAATCTATCCAGTTCCGGTCACCCTCCCTACTATGCTAAACAGTATACAGTTTAACTCTAAACGAGAAAACCGTGCACGCAACAATTCTTTCGTTCTTTTGTTTCGAACAAAAGAATTGTTGTGTATACGGTTTTCTTATTTAGAGTTTTACTGTATACAGTTTAACAAATACAAGTTATTAAATTACCTTATGCAGAGTTTACTCGTATAGAATTGTATAGTGCACAGTTTATTTATGCTTACTAAAATTACGTTTTTGTTTTATGCACAATTTTCTCGTGTAAAATTTAGCCGTGTTGAGTTTTAAATAATTTAATATAATTTTATTTTAATTTATATACAGTTTAACACTGCAGAATTTAACAAAATCTAATTTATTATTTTGTGTACAATTTTCCGGTATACATTTTGTTCTTGTTGATTTAACTTATGAAATTGTCTTGTCTACAGTTTTTTCGAGTGCGATTAATTGTGGTCAATTTAACAGTTTTTAATTTAATTAATTGTGTACAATTTCACAATGTAGAATTTATCGGTGCAGAATTAAAAACCGAATTAAAAAAAATAATTGAATAATTTCCTTGTGCACGAGTAAACGGTGTAAGGTTTAACAAAATTTAATTATTACTTTTGTGTACAATTTTTCGGTGTTGGATTTAACTGCATGTTTAAAATATGTACATTCGGATAATCCGGGTTTCTGCGTGCACAATTAGATGTATATAATTTTCTTGTATGCAGTTTATTTGGGTACAATCGATATCGCCCCATTTTTCCTGTAGGTGGTGTGAATATAAATAAAAACTTTATTGAAAATCGATATTACTCGTTTCTTGAAAAATTGTTAGTGAAAGATATATATCCTACTTTTTCAAGGTCTGGAAATGAAATATTCAATAATATTCCGACCCTTGACACAAAATGTCGATATTATTTTATTTTCCATATTAGGTTTAAATAAAACTTTTTACTGTAAATCAATATTTTCTCATTTTCTTTCTTTCATTCAAAAATTTTTTATTTCTATTTCATAATTCCGAAACATTAAATTTTTTGCATTTTAAATTTGCTTCTTATTTACTGATTTCCGGATAATTCTAGTTTCTCTTATGCAAAATTTTTGTTTTATAAAGAGTTTATTTTGAAATCTAGTGACTAAATAAATCTATTTCGGATTTCAAAATTGTAATAAGAATAAGAGAGGGGGATAATGAGAAAGAGAGAGGGGGGAGACAGAGAGAGAGACAGAAGAGCATGCAGTACAAAATTCAAAACATTTTAGGCCTTGACATCAATGTTACCAAAATAATATTTACTCTAGCATAAAGGGATTTGATAGAAATAAATATACATTAATTAAATCGTATTACATAAATACATACAGACATGTTGTTTTGAATGAATTCATATAAATTAAGTCGGACAGCCAGTCAATGATCTTAAATACTAGTATAATATTTATTATATAACTACAATTTAAGTGATAATAAGGAGACCAAATATTTTTTAAAAAATTAATGACAAAGGTGATGAATTTTCAGAGGAATATTTTTTTAAATTTTGTAATTGTTTAAACAATTTCAGTTTGTGTAAACGTTTTTTCCCAACCAAATCATGAAAAGTTTGTATTTTATGAAATTAATGACGCTGTATGAAGACAGTTTTCATTTGTTTAAATAATTAATAATTATTTACTTGTGCTTTTCGAGGGAAAGGTGCAGAAAAGTCTAGTTTTTTCGAATCTCTTACACTGTATCCCTGATCATGAAATTTTTTCTTTCTTCCGAAGTTATTCCCAAATTGTTTAAACACTTATTGGACTAAAATTGGAGTAGAACTTCTGAATCAAGAAAAAGTTTCATAAAAAAGGATATAATGTAAAAGATTCGAAGAAACTAGACTTTTCTTCCCCTTTCGTTCGAAAAGCCACAATTGAATAATTATTAATTATTTTAACAATTGACAAATGCCTTCATCAAACACTGTTGCTCTTAACATTCATAAACTGTGTCACTAATGTCAGAAGATACAAACATTGCATGATATGGTGAGGAAAAACATTTAAACAAATAGAAATTTTTAATTGCAAAAAATCTTACAAAAAGATATTACTCTAATCATTTATTAACTGTGTCATGAAATGTGGATAATATGAAATTTTCATGATTTCCAGTGGGAAAAAATTATTTAAACAAATGGAAATTGTTTAAGAATTGAAAAATGTCTTTATCAAACAACTTTGTTCTTAGCATTCTTTTATTGTGCCATTTATTCCAGAAAATGCTAACTTTTCATGATTTAAAGAGAAAAAAAAAATTTTAAACAATTAATAATTGTTTAAACAATTTAAAATAAGGTGTCAAATAATTTAAAACTTGTCACTTGTGGTCAAACAAAAATGGTTTATTTCGAGAATAGTTAAAAAATTCCGTTTTTGTTACCAATTTTCCATAAAACTGCTATTTTGCTATTGCAGTTTTTGTAGTTTTTTCAAGGGTTCGAGTAGTCAAAATGAATAATTATTGGGTGAAAGTTATTCGCTGAAAAGTTCTTTACAAGTTATTGAAAGTTATTTTATAAAAATTTAGTAACAAGTATTTTTTTACTTTTTTTTCTGTGAAAGGAGCTTTTTCCATTTAAATGAAACCCGGAGGCGCGTGTTAAAATGGTCATAAAAAAATACGCATTTACTTTTGTGGAGATCCTAACAAAATGGGGTGGATCGTTTCCTTCTATCAAAAAAAATTTTTTGACCACCTATTGGACAGTGGTCTTTTGATTTTAATAAAAGTTGGCGAAACTTTAGTTTTAGTTGAGAAAAGTTTCTGGGTTAAATAGTTTTCAACAATTTTCAAAATTCTGAATGTTACCAGTCGTTAGATAAGGCTCGAGTTTTTTCAAAACATAATTTTGATGAATTTATTTAATTTTTAGAGGAATAATGGAAATTTTATAAGGGCATGAAATGAAATAACAATTTTCAAACATTAGATTAAATAATACTTTGAAAATTTAGTAGGTGCTCAACTTAATACTTTAAAAAACTTAGTATGTATTCTATTTTCATTCAAAAATACGCCCCCCCCCCCGATTTTTCAAAGAAAATAATTTTTAATTTTTAATTTCAGTGGGCACTAAGGCAAAAAACGTAAACAGAGCGCCCTAAAAACGTTCTCGGGGCGTAAATATCAAAATATGTGATTATAACGTTCCAAAAATATCTTAGTATGATACTTGATTTTTTTGAAGGTTTGTAAATGATATAACTCTGTTAATTCTTTGTTTAGAAACAAAATTCAGAGAGATAATCGTGTTCAAACGATAAATTTAAAATTATGATTTCAATCGGTAATTTTCAATCACAATCATTTTAACACTGAGTAATTATATTTTAAATATTTACTCAATTCTTTATTTTTACTTTTACTCTACTCCTATAGGAAGGTTAAAATCAGACAGTTAAAACAAAGCAATTAATTCTGCCTTTTTGCTGAACAATAACAATATACATTATGTGTGTCATGATATAGATATAAGCGAGCGATAATCGTTTTTTTTTTGTTTTAAACAACTTATTTTCCTGTGAAGTTGAATTTTGTCTTCTAACTAGAAAGCGTAGACCTTTGATCACACACGAGTGGGACTTAGATCCTCTTGCTTAGTAGTCTCGATTGATCATCCGTCGTCTTGGGAAAAATCAATAATATATCGAACTTAACCCCGATTCAGTCCACAGGGGTCCCTGCACACCCCGGTTCACCGATTTCCAACAATTGGTCGAGCGAAGTCTAGCTCTATTATTTTCACCCATATTATCAAGTAATGAGAAAAACGACGAACAGGAAGAAAGATAAATGAAGACTGATTTGAGAAACTACATTCTATTAATAATGCAATTATAATGATGCCTATGGCAATCATAACATTATTGATAACAAATTATATGCATTGTACAATCTCTTGTTCAATAACTTCAATGTATTTAAATTTTTTCGAGCAGTGGTATTAAATTTTACGTAAAAATATTACAATTTTAATAATCAGTAATTTTGAACAAAATTACAAATTAATGCTTCCTTTATACCTTCATGAGGAAACAAATGCATTTCCCGATTGATTATTTAATAAGGAAGCAAAATGCTCATGAAATGATCACAAATATTTAAACAAAGGAAAAACAACCAAGATCGAATTCACAGCTTTATTTAATATGTTAAGCACTTTGTGACCAGCTCTGTTTGGAATAAAAGTGGGTCAGCTTCTCTATAACTTAAAAAATAAAAATTAATCAAAGGTGAAGAGATCATTACTTATTTACAAGATTGGAGTGGGAAAGTATCGATTACTCTCGAAATTATTCAACGTAACGAGGCCGCAATTGTTCATCGGCTGTGAGGCATCGAATCGTAAAGTTTTTTCATTGTTCTCTTCTGAAGTTAGCATCAACATCAATAGCATTTTTTTAGATTGACAAATTGTCAAAGAAGCCGTCCTACCACCCATCATTCTCTTTCTTTTCAATTTCACACACACACACACACACACACACACACACACACACACACACACATACACACACAAACAGAGGCAGACAGAGAGGGAGAGAGAGAGAACACACACACACGCACGAACACACGCACACAAACAAACACAAGGCATATGCCGACACACAAAACGCATACACATAAAACACAAGTTTTGTGTGCACACACACGAAACACATATATACACACAACACATACGAAACGTGGGCATACAAAAACACACATATACGCACACTACAAACACACGCGCAAAGCACAGGCACACATGTACACACACAACACATAGAAAACATGACACACAAATAAAGGCACACACACACAGCACACACAGAGCACAGGCACGATTTCTGCCAATATTAAATTTTCAATGAAGAAAGCATGAATATTTGAAGGTTAATTCTGAAGAATTTAAAAGAATTTTAACGAAGTAGTGGTGAATTGCGAAGAGTTCATTGCGAATTTCAAAGACTTAATTATTAATTCCAAAGAATTAATTATGAATTTCAAAGGCTGATAAATTCCAAAGAATTAATTATGAATTCCAAAGAATTCAGGGTAAATTCTGAAGAATTTCTTATGAATTTCAAGGACTTCCTACTGAATTCCAAAGAATTAATGGGGAATTCCGAAGAATGTCAGGTGAATTCCGAAGAATTCCCAGTGAACTCAAAAGAATTCAAAGTAAATTCCACAGAATTAATAATGAATTCCAAAGAATCAAAAATGACTTCCAAAGAATAAATTATGAATTCCAATTAACTAATTATGAATTGCAAATAATTAATTATGAATTCTAAAGTATTAATTATGAATTTCAAATAACTAATTACGAATTCCAAAGAATTCTTACTGAATTCCAAGATGTTAGTGATGAATTTCAAAAAATTCAGGGTAAATTCCCAAGAATTCTTGGCGAATTCCAAGGAGTTTATGATGAATTCCGAAGAATTCCGGGTGATTTCTAAAGAATTCAAAGTGAATTTTATTGTGAATTCGAAAGAATTCGAGGTGAATTTCGAAGAATGCCAAATAATTTCTGGTGAATTAAACTCGAAAAGCATCATTTTAGGCTTTCATTACAGGCACGAAATACGACTGAAATCATGCATCTTATAAAAAATTGTTTATTTACTATGAATGAATTCTCATGGGTTTTTCTCCGCCTTAAACAAAAATCGTGATTTTTTATTGTATATAAATTTTTTATTATATTCCTGATTCTATTCCTTAAAAGTTTCTTTACAATTCTATTTATAGCTCTTTTATTTATAATACACTTGAATCGCGGTTTAGTAGGGGTTTTCGTCGTTGCCCATCATGAACCGCGATGTCCTTGAGCGCCTCTGACCGCAAACAGTCAGGGCCTTAAAAACCACTTTCAGTCGGAATAATATGAATTATGTAGGAATTATATGAATTATGTAACTGAATTATGTACGCATGTAAATTTTTTTACCATAAAGGATGGAAATTCTTAAATGACGATGAAAAATTAATGAAAAAAGAATTTACAACGTGTTTTCAAAAGTAAATATAAAAGGCGAATTGATACTGCTCACTCTGTTGCTGCGTACTAAAAGTAGCTTGACTACTACTCGAAGACCGTAATCCCTCTCTACCCTCCGATCCGTGCAAACCCGGAGCGCCACCGAACGAAATTCTAGGTACAGATAACTTCTGTTCTAGAAAAGAGTGCAAGAACACGGGAATCATTTCTAAATAAATCAGTAATGTTTCCTTTACCCAAAAGTAAGTATTATTGTGCTACCGAGATTGAATGTAATTGGAGCAGTAGTTGGTCATAGTGAGAAAAGTAAGTTTTATTAATCAATGCAAAGTTGTCTTTGAAAAGCGGCAGCAGCACTCTGTCCTGAGCAGTTCAGTAATGTTTCTCAGGCGTTCCAGTTTATAATGTACGTTCTTAAGTAGTATGCGCAATGATGCCAATGTTGGTTCCCTGAGCTACTGCGCTTGCGCTAGGGCCACGCGTTGGTTGGTCGTAGTTGGAGCGCAATTCAAAATTGGTGTAAAAAACAAGTTCGGCAATTAAAATAAATAATTATTTTAAAATGCACAAGAATGTATAAAAATGGTATAACTTTTGATTTCAGACAAGAAAAAATGTATAACACGTATATATTCTAATTAACAGTTGGTTCAATAAACTGTTAATTAGAATATATGGGGCGTTATTTCTCAAGTATTATTATTATTATTATTTATAGGCATTTGGAACTCGAAAGTTCATTGCCTCATCTACCCGAGACCGCCACGCGTTTCTATCCTGTGCATCATCCATCC
>JBAGKK010527783.1:0-12766 GCA_037177015.1 Euceroptres primus
ATTATTGAAGAATAATTAAAACTAACGATTATTTTTGTAAAATTTTGAGCATACAATTTGAGTAGAAAATATATACAATTTTATGTATATAATTCTATATATTAGTTCACCAAATCGAATCAAAAGTTTGCTGCACACTCTGTGTCACAAGACGGGAACCAGCAAAAGTCAATGAAAACTGCACACTAGGTATAAATCATGGTTATGATCCAATTTCTGCAATATTATTTGTGAGCATTCATTTCCTATAAAAAGTTTGATCTGCTGGCTTAGAAAAACAAACAAAAAACATGTTCAAACGATGTCACGTTCTGTAAATAGTCTTACAAGAATATGAAATATTTAAACATAAAGAATGGAAGGTAAGCTTTAAAACTATCTCTAGAAATATTTCAAACCTGCAGTGGTTGCGAAGTTATTTGATGTAAAAGAGAATAGTGAAATTTTCACTCCTTACTGTGCTTTAAATTCGATATCTGCATGAAAAATAGTCAAAATAACTTCAAAAATAGCTCATGCGAAACAGAATTTTCCACAAAAAATAATTATTATGACGAAGATTAATTATCAGGTTTGGTAAAAAAGTTATTTAACAAATTTTCATTAAAAATTGAGGAAGCGAAGAAAGTGAAGATCAAGATTTTCATTGTTTTCTATTCTAGTCGATATCTTCAACACCAGTGGTTCTATTTAAATTCACAAATGATCAGTTTGAAGCTTGTTTTATGTAAATTAAGCCCACAAATTTTCATCAACTTTTCATTCATTTTGCTTTAAATGGCAGAAAATTGAAAATACTTTGTCCTATTTTGTCTGAAATTGGCTTAAAAATATCGATGTAACACGAATCGTATAAAAGAAATAATAGGATGCTTTTTTCCTTGCACACTAGAGTTAATACTCCTCTTTCAGATCATAATCATGATCTGAAATGATTTATACTTAGTGTGCAGTTTTCATAGACTTTTGCGGGTTCCCTTCTTGTGACACAAACTGCAGTTTTCTTTTTTAATCAGCATCTTCTGATTTCTTCAATTTACATTCCATTGTCTATTATTTTATGAAAAAGGTAAACTTGTAGTCAACTTGATGTTTAATTCCTGTAAATATAAAATAAGTGCGTGACAATTATTATTGAATAATTATAATGAAAAATTACTAATGTGTAAATAAATAATATAAATTCGTGGTTGCTTTTTAAAATAATTATTCATTTTTCTCTAGAAGGGCGTAATTTAGAGATCTAATAATAATGAAATGTGAATACTGCCGATTCAGTCACCACAAATTCAGTACTGTGACTGAAGTAAATTAGCAGTATTTTCCTGTTAGTCAGACTGAAAATTAGTAAAAATGGTTACTAAATCATTTGGTGAACAAATCGACACAGTTTCATTAGTCAAAAGTGATTATTACAAATTTAAAGAGTTTGCATAAATACATATTATGACCACAAATGTATGCATTTCATTATTATTAAATCTAAAAATTACGCCCTTTTAAAGCCAAGTGAATAATTATTTTAAAAAGCAACCATTAATTTGTACTATTTATTAACTCATTAATTTTTCAATGTAACTATTTAACAATTGTCCTTCACTTATTTTATATTTACAGGAATTAAACATCAAGTTGACTATAAATATTGAATTTTTCATAAAACATAAGGCAAGGAGATGTAAATTGAAGGAATTAGATGTTTTTTAAGAAAGAAAACTATATTAAAATCTTGATTGTTTTAATGTACTTGCATAAAACTATAGATATAAAATTGTATGCTCAAAATTTAACGAAAATGATTTTTAAATAATACTTAAATACGTTTCCTCTGAATTGAAAATTATATAATGAAATGTAATAAAAATTCTATATACATACATATACTTATAGTACTTTTTTGTATTTACTTAAAATATATTTTTGTATTTTCTTTTACCATCTTTTAACAGTTGCTAAGGCAACGTTTTACGCGCCGTCAGCACGCGTATAAAACTGCTAGTTTATAAACGACAACCAACTGAAAAATGGCACAACCCATTCAATCCCTTCGTTTTGCACATAATGAAATCGAATATGGACTTTCAAATTATTACTGAGGAATATTCTTGTATGGTATTCTCTCTGTTTGGTACAAACTGAGAGAACCTATGTCCAAGACTTCTGTAATTATTGTTTATATAAACACCGTATGGACGGTGTTTATACGACAACGACAACGAATAAAAAAGACTCAAAAAGAATTGAGTGAACTTGATGCGGACTCAACAGATATTTGGTAAGAAGTTTGGTTCAATAAATATGAAAAGCGACCAGATGATTTACAAGATGTTACTCTGGCACAGTTTGTTTCGAAATATTATAAAAAAGCACAAGGTGTCTACATACAAAGAGAAGAACCCAGAGTCATTAGCTATCGCAATTATAATATTGCACAAGATTATAATGAATATAGAAAAAAAATGGTCACTTTGCACATGCCATTCAGAAATGAAGATGCAGACGTTTTAGCCGAAATGAAATTCATAAACATATATCACATATATCGACGAAAATGAAGATTTAATTTTGCAATTTTGTGGAGAAAAGAATTCAAAAACAATTTAGATATTCAGAAAACAATTGACTTATGTCGACAATTGTGCCGCGAACATGATGGGCAAGACAATGATGATGACAATGAAATTTAAGATGTTGCAAAAAGATTTCCACAGGCAAATCCCTTTCAAGAATTATACAATGATCCTAACGCTGCTGTCAATATGGATCTTCGTTTAGCAAAATTAAATAAACTAAGTGCTATTGCAAAAAAAAAGAAAACATCATGCATCTTGATCAATTCTGTCAGTTGATGAGATCTGCAACTGTAAAACAAAAGGGTCTCCTACTTCATATCATCGACCACATTCTATCTTCAAATTCATCACCACTACAAATATTTCTCACCAGAGCAGCTGGGTGCGGAAAAACTTTTGTTAATAAAGTAGTAATGTAAATATATAACAGGTTCGCTACATAACATGTGCACCCACTGGGAAAGCTGCTGTTACAATTGACAGGACGACTATCGCTTTCAAAACTTTTTCCATTGTCTGTACAAACGGCACACCAATATAGTACACTCCTTAAATCTATTAAAGTCTTAATCATAGATGAAGTTAGTATGATTGGCGCTGAATTGTTAATATAAATAGATTCCAGATTGAAGCAAATAACTGGAAATTTTGAAATAAATTTCGGTGGGTTGGATATTCTTTTAATAAGAGATTTACGACAACTACCACCTGTTCGAGCTACTTCAATATACAAGTAACCAAAACAACGTATGGTAGGTCCTATGCTATGGTGCGCATTACAATTTTACGAATTAACTCACGTGATGCGACAAGCTAATTTCATCATCTTCGCTACTCACGAAAATTGGCAACGGTATGATACTAACTACTGATGAATTAGCTCTCATTGAATCAAGATTTTTCACGAAAGAGGAAGCCGATCGACTGTGTCCCCACGGAATTCGTCTGTTTCTTACTAACAATTCTGTGATTGAGTATAATAACTCGTTTCTGCAACGTGCAGAAAACAAAGTCACGTCAGTAACAACTGACTTATTCATTGGATGCAAAGATAATGAACAGCAAGCCTTTCTTAAACAGAAACTCCATAAAATTTCGGTAATTGATACTGGTGGTTTACCGTATGAAATTTTTCTTGCATTAAATAAATATTATATTATCACGACCAACATTGACGTCTCAGATGGATTGGCAAACGGTGCTGTTGGACAATTGGTGCACATTGAGTCATAAAGTTACACGCGTATGGTTGATATTTCCGGATTCACCAAAAACTGGTGAAAAGATTCGAAGTAAAGCAATTTGTCATACTATGGAATACTACATCGATAAGCGCGCTGTTTAAATACAACGGAGAACATCTACCAATCCCATGAGCAAAAATAGAAAAATTTTTGCACAACTTAATCATCTTCCATTAGTGCCCGGATGTGCAATGACGATTCACAAATCTCAAGGCGGAACTTTTAATGTAATAGTTGACGAATATCATAAAAGTCACTCATTTCCATTAGTACATGTGACACTCTCGCGAGTCACAAGCATTGAAGGACTATATATATATATATATATATATATATATATATAGTGACATCGAACAACATTTCCAAGTTTTTACCAACGTCGAAGAAACGATTCATCAACAACATCCTTACAGGACGAATTTCGAAGACTGTCTTTAAATAGGTTTCACACCATACAAGATGTCATTAAAAATTTCATTATCATGAAAAGCGGTTTATTTATCTTCACCTTCAATTGCCAAATAATGAAAAAACACGTGCACGACATAAAAGATTACTTCACAGATAGTACTAACGTTTTACCGTTATTGGAAACTTGGACGGATAATCACGATGACATTGATATACCTAATTTTCATTGCATAGCGAAATTGAAACGGGAAAATGTTAGAGCTGCAGGAGTTGCAATTTATGACAATTCTAATAACACATCCAACGTCATTACTTCTCATATGAATGTACTATTACGCCACGTAAAAGAAATTGATGTTGGTCAAATAGCTATGGGTGATATATGTGCTGCTCAATGCGTTATGACAGATGGAACAGAAATCATAGTGGTTGTTGTCTACATTTCTGCTAACCATATTATTGAAAATATTATAAAATTTTTACATAGACGACTCCTTATCTACGCCTACAGTCCAGAGGGCTCTCTGGCGTTGGGAGAAAATTTTCATACATTACCACTCATTCTGGCAGGAGATTTTAATATCAACTTTGCAAATAACGACGCTCAGCCATTAATAAATTTCCTTCACGATAAATTCAAATTGCAAATAAAAAGTAATTCTACAGAGCCCCCTACCAGATACGGTACAACCATAGATGCAATATTCTCAAGATATCTCGATAAATTATAGTCACAAACTTTCATTTCCTACTTCAGTTATCATAAACCATGGCTAGCCTCGATTGAACTCAACCCAAAGAATCTTGCCCTCTCCAATTTTAATTTTAACATTTATATGTTTTAGGCGTTGGGGTACGCGCGGTTTTTGCGTTACGAAAATATGTGACGCTTCGATTACGCATGCGCGCTCCTGGCCACACCCACGTTCTGTCTCTCTCTCCCTCTCACCTTCTTCCTTTCTCTCCCCCTCTCTTTCTCTCTTCCCACTTACTACTTTTTGCTTTCTTAACATTTATATGTTTTAGGCGTGGGGGTACACGCGGTTTTTCCGTTACGAAAATTAGTCACGAAAATCTTTAGACATCATAAGCCTTTGTTATCAATTACAAACAACGTTAAGGAAAAATAAAAGATCAAATTACCAGAATAAAATTTTCATTTTTACAAATTTTAACTTTCTATAAAAAATTTAAACACGTTCTACGACACAGGTACGGTAAATCTGTTAGTTCAAAGTGAGCCTTAAGCATATAAATGTTATCACGGTTTTACCTTACTTGTATGGTAGTACGTTTGAAAATAATTTCCTCTAATCTTGTGAATTTTAAAAGTATCAAAACGAATAGAACTAGTTTATGTAACTTTTGTAGATTTAAATTTTAAATATCATTTGTTTGCAAGTAATTTGAAGAAATAAAAAACAGCTAGAAATATTAATTAATTAATCTAAAAGTATTGAAAAATAAATTTCAGAAACAATGCTTTAAAATTAAAATTACAATTTTTCTTTGAAATAGTACATCGAACATTTTTTTTTAATAATGAGGTTTTAAAAGAAAGTTTAAACAGTAAAACTATAAAAACTTAGAAAGGGGTTGAATGTATTAACAAGAGGAGAAGATTGTTAAAGCCATCTGTTCCGCAGTGAAAAATACACGTGTATTTTTTCACTAGAGAACTGATGGCTTTAATTTTTTACAAGTAAATAATTGTGTCCTTCATCCTTCCCACACAATCATACTTTTTTTTTATTTTCCTCGTTAATTCAAATGCAAGCACTTGATCAAAGAAAACGTTTCAGACTTTATCAGTAACATTTCTAGACGTTAAACAAGTTACATTTTTAATTGACTTTGAGATTTTTGAATTATTTGTAAATAACGTTTCCTACATAAATTGTAAAATTAGATAATTACATTTTTAAAATATTAATTAAATAATTACTATGTTTTTGTAGATTCAGAAAAAAGCACTGCACATTAGGACGGGTTGAGAAAAAGTTTTAGAAATCAAAAACAGTCTAGGAATGTCTACTCGATTTGGATTTTTTTATTTCTAAAATTTTTTTTTTGTTTCTAGGATGTGTAACGATTATTTGAAGGTAAAAAAGAAAAAAATAGCTAGGACCCCTTTTTTGAGAACATTCAATTTAAAAATTAAAAAAAAATTTTTTTTGCAAGTTGGGATACTTGTTATTTTTAGGTTTCATTTTTTTCATTTCTAGGATGTCGATAGACTATTTGAGGATCTGAATATTAACATTTCTACATTTAAAAAATATTTTACAAAAAAATTGCAATTATTTTTTAATAAAAAATTAATCAGTATTATATTGATATCACATATTATCACATATGCTTATAACATTGCATATATAAAACAATATGCAATATCAAAATTATAATTAAATGGAGTGGAGACTGCTGTATTCACGCAGAGCTCGCACCAACCGCGCAGGGTACTCTGTATTATTTATAGAAACTTTATAGTTATTCCAGATAGATTTAAAGTCAAAGTTGACCGATTGCAACGCTTGTTTGTTAACAAAGCCTGAGTACTGCTGCTTTTCTTCACACAAATCTTCGATATAATAGAAAACTGCGTGAATTTTAGGTGTGTTAGGGATGCTCAGGTCCAAGTAGCTTCTTTTGAAAGCTACGATGTTTTCTTTGTAGTTAGGATGTAAATTCTGACCAAAGCACGCTGTTCATTTTCCTTAAAATGTTCGAAAGTTTTGAAATATTTTAAGCAGCCTAAGCTACACGTAGAACGCAAAACACCAACTTTGTTGAGAAGCATTTTGCACGAGTTCTCTTTGAAACCTGGGCTACCATGGGTTATCTCGCGTTGAACATGGATAGATTTTGTCCATGTTAAAGCTTTATCCTCAAATTCGATTAGCATGTGGAGGGATGATTTCGAGAAATGTTTTATCCACATCAGTACTCGAAAGCGGAGGATGTATTTTTTCGCATTCTTCTTTACAGCTCCTGATGCATGCCAAGCCATGTAATTTTGTAATGAATTTCCAACTGTTCTGAACTACCCACGTTCGTGGAGACAATTTTTCATTACATAGTACTACGTGCATGGGAAAAGTCTGCTGTGATACATGGTTTCTACGACAATATTGGCGAGTTTTGAGTCTGTTGCAATTGTTCCTTCGAAGGTGTTGAGATTCATTGCAGACCATAAGAGTGATACGTTTTAATAGTTCTCTTGTGACCACTGCGCCAATGAAAGAATGAGAATTTTTTTACACTAGAATCCTTGAACCGCTTAGCACAAACTCTGTCTTTGTATTTTTGATGAGTTCTGTCCGATATAACGATTTCTTCAGTTAATTGGATGCATAAACAGACTTTCAAAAAATTTTCTCCCCCGCCTACACCAATTTTCAGATGAAATTCTGACAACTGTCTTTTTCCCTTAATATGCTGAATGAAACCTTCGAGATTAGTGCAGTAAGCATTCGTCTCAACAGCATCAGAAATATTGTCCACTTTAATATGTACGAATTCGAATCTCTCATAGTTTAAGTATTTATCGATGGGATGGGTTTAAACTGAAAGGTTTTTCCTTTAAGTGAGGTTCAACAATTTCTAAGTTCCTACAAGCCACTCACATAGCTACAGCAATTCCGCCGGTTGTTTTGAGACTGAGATTGAAGCTAGTACGAAGTTTCAAAAAATCATTTGCTGAAAGTAGGGGTTGTTTCAGAGATTTTTCTGTATTTTGTGCGCCGACAGTAACAGTTAAAGGCTGACCACCACAAGGTTGTGCAAGAGACAATGTTCCAGTTGTTGATTTCTGTTCTCCATTATTCATATTTTGCTTTACTAAAGACGAAATCACCTGCTCTTGAAACTTTGAACTCGATTCCAATATGCTTTTTGTTAAATTGTTTAATCGAGACGATAAGTTGCATTTATGAGATTTCCCTCGAGCAATTAAGGCATAGCAGTAGCTGCAACGTTTTCCAGATTACGGTTCCTTTGAGGCAGCTAAAATAGGAATCACAGGTATTGAAATGCGTTTAAGTGGGTAAAATTTTTATTATATTGAAACGAGTTTTTATTAATTTTGATTAGATTTAGGGAGTTACATTTGATTCACTGATTTGAAATATCTCCCAGTACCCTTTTACGTCTAGGTAAAACTTTTCCTTTTGCAAAGTTTCCAAAATTTATAACTCGTAACAAACTTGACATTCACAAGAGTCGTCACAATGTGATCTTGTAGTTTTTTTCAGAGGCTTCAAATCAGAAAAATCTGGAAGATTGAGATCATCGACATTTTTTATTCGGTAGATGTCTCTTTTACACCCACTGCAACAGAACACGAGGTAGACGATCATCATTTTCATCGTATTCAAATATCTTAATAACTTGCTTCTTTAATGCGTCGGATATATCTGTCATCTTCTTGGCTTTTTCGAAGCACAGTAAAGAAATTCTACTACGATTTTCATTGTTGGTTCTAATTAATACTTTCGACATGACAGTAAACACGAAACTTTCTTCTTCTCCTTCTTTGGCGTTATTTCCTTTAGCTCTAGGTCTATCGGGAGATCCTCTTGTTCCGCCAAGGTTCTCCTGCTGGTAAGAGCGAGACCTATCCGGCCATTGCTATTATTTGGTTCTGTACTAAAGACGATGAAATTATCTAAATAGACTATAGATGGAGCGGTAGGTGTGCAGCTTGTATAAGGTGGGAAGGTTCAAAAGCATATGATTGTAATTCAAGATGTTTATCATAGCTGTGGAGTTCACGTGCCGTAAAGAATGAGGGTTCAAAGCATGGAGTATGTGTAAGAGTAAGCGTAGATAGTAAGCATGGACTAAGAGTCGAGAAAGTGAAAAAGAGAAATTACGCCAATAGACCAGTATTTTTAAGAAATTTGATTATTTGATAGCAAGCTGGGCCATTGAGGTCAGACAGGAAGTTCTCCGCACAGAACGGAGGGAATCTTTTTATTTTTATAAGGAATTTTTTAAGACTGTTTCTGTGATCCTGAAATCTGGGACATGACCATAGGACGTGATTGATATCTTCATTGAAGTTTTCACAATTGCATTATTCTGAGTCAACAAGGCCCTTTCTGGCCAGGCTGCCAGCAAGAGCATAGTGGTTGCTTCCAACCCGAGAGATATAAATGATATTACTTCTTTTATATAAATATAATCCGAGAAACCAAGGTTAAGGGGAGTTCGAAAAGAAGTTATCAAAGTAATAGAGGCTCACTCTCTTGCGATCGCTGTCTATTCTTAGTCAGTGCTGGAAATTTCGTTTAGTTTGACTGAAATTAATTTATAGAGGTATGTGTGAGGTATTCTACACTCTAAAAGGGTACCGTGGATTAGTGCTAGTTTGGCGAGTCTATCAGCAACTTCGTTTTCAAAGGTGCCTTTATGTCCGGGAATCCAAAAAAGACTGACTTTAAGGTTTATAGTATTAGCATAGGAAAGAAGATTTCTAATTTTGTAAATTCAGAAGTTATTGGTATCCAACTGATTGAAATTTTTGCAAGTGTGTAGACCACTGCTGGAGTCAGAGCAGATGGTTGCAGAGGTGATATTATTTTTTACTATAATTTCCAATGCTTCAGAGGCAGCGATAGCTTCTGCCATGAAGATAGATACAAGCTGAAAGATTTTGAAGTAAGTTTTCAGCGTATTTTGTAAATTTCAAGTTAGGAGAAGGACTTTTTATAAGGTGGCCTCCCAATTCTAATTCAATGTTAGGAGATTCAAATTCAAGGGAGTAATCTAGGAGATAGTTGATAGGGGTATAAGAAAACATAATTTAGGGTTCGTATTTTTGAAGATTAATGCAAGAGTTACTTCTAGAAGTTATTCTTTCTAGTCGGTAAAGGGGATCTAGAAAACATGTCGTTTGATGCGGTACACTCGAGATGCGGACTGCGGTCAAAATTGGGGCGTGGCAACATTCGAGTTCCGGACTGAGCATTGCCAAGGAATCTTGCCCCTTTGGGCCTTTTTTCATGAGGGAAGCACCTTTGGGCTTCCCTCATTTTCTTTACCCCCTCCTTTTCCCCTAATTTTCCCTTTACACTTTTCCAGGCTTAGGACTGGCAGCATTTTCTACTTATCTACTATATAACTTTATTTTCCTGATGCTGGCGTGTTTAAAATTTTTTGGGAAATATGTATTGTGAAATTAGCTTAGACTACAAATTTTTCCATAGGAAAATGTTCTATAACTACTATTTGAAAGTTAATATGCTAGAAAAAGCTGTCGTCACGTGACATAAATATTAAGATTAGCTACATATTTCCCTTCCACAGTATGTATTTTACTTGAAATTAAAAATAAAATTCCATAAAATACTAAAAATAGCCGTTATCAAAATCAAAAATATTTTAAAGATAGCTTTCCATTTTCTAGTATTTTATTGTCTAACTTTAACCTGTACTGGTAAAAACTTGCGCGAGACTGCATGAACAAACTCGAATCCAGTTATGAAACCTTCTTGTAAAAGAGATAATCCAAAAAACTTTGTTTAATATTTTTAACTTCTTTAAGTAAGTCTATCTTTAATAATTTTGATCGACATTAAGTTTATTGAAGTAATTCAGACACTCAAAATAAAAAGTGGGTAAAGCCCACTTTTTTCGAATATCGTTTCTCTTGCAGTTTCAAGTAGTTTAGGTTAAGACCTATCGACAAATGTTAGAAATATCTAAAAAAAAGTTTATTTTTCCAAAAATCGAGTTAAATTTGAGGTGCTTGTGGCAATTAGTATGATAATTGAGTAAAGCCCATTTTGTTTTTCCACCCCTCTACTCTGAAGTGAAAAGCAGCATTAAACTTATGTTTTCTGTCACGTGAGATTTTTTTTATATAATGGAAGATCATTTTCAAATATTTTTAAACCTTTTTATTAATTTGAAACACGAATAAATGCATTTTCAAATAATTGAGAATGACAATTAGGTAAAGCCCATTCCGTTTTTCTGTCTGTCGGCCTGTGTTCTCGCGAGAACTTTTGAAATAATAATCGCACTTCATTGCGCTTTGGTGCACTTTTTCGGATGCCCAAATATCAGACCAAGTTCCTTAGCCAGCCATATTCGACTAAAACTCAAGAAACTAGGGCCATTTTAAACTTTTGAAAACAATTTTTTAAAGAAAAATTAATGTCTGACGGCAGTTCTACATAGCTTTCAGAAATCTCTACAAACTATTCTAATGACATTTTTCCAATCGACCAACATTAACAAAGTTACAGCTTCTAGAAATCTTAAAAGAATCATTGGTGTAGGTACGTCTGTGGTACACCCTCTTCTTTTTTATTATGAGAATAACGGAGATGGGGGGGAAGAAAAGTGAGTGAGAGGTTGGATAGGTTGGTTCTCTTTTCGGTTTCTTTCTCCCTCTTTTCTCGTCGGGGTACCTCTGTCTCTAAAGAGCCGGAAACTTAAGGTTGGGCAATTTGCATTTCATGTCTGAGTCCTTTTTGCATTGATTATGTATTATCATTGCATGGAATGACTCTTTGAGACATGTAAATTTCTGGTCAAATGAAATTAAAAGAATCAAAAAATCAATAATAGAAGAAGTCGAAAAATCTGCTAAGGTTACGCACATTCTCATCACACGGCAACTACAAAACGTGCTCACTTATTCCCCAGAAAGCCGCAACTAATAAATCCTTGATTTAAATATTTATTCGATCTATTTTTGGGTCTAAGTCGAAAATTTTTATTTTAAAAAATTAAAAAATTGCACTTTTATTCGTTGAAAAGCAAAATGGCGGAAACTCCTCACCACCATTCTATAGAGCTCCATCAGAGGAACAAATTTGATTTTTTGCTTTTTTTCGTATCTCGCGTCGTTCTAAAAAAATGCAAGTTTTTGGTTTTTTTCACTCACCTATTCTATTTTTTAACCTCATCCGAATTTTACATGGTAGAAAAGTCAATTTTACACAAAAACTACACGAGATAGAGGAAAATGCCTGAGGGCAATTTTGTAAAGCTCCTCAAGGCCAGAAACTTTGGTCCCTTCCATTTTCTTCGCATCTCGCGTCGTTCTTTCGGAAAACTCAAATTTTCGTCAATTTTTTGAATTTTTTACATTCAAATCATTATGAGAGTGCTTTAGTTTTGTGTAAAATTTGACCCCCTCGGTTTTATCAAATCTTCACGTTTTGATACCCTCTGATTCTGAAAAACCGGTTTTTGCAATCCTGTCTGTCGTCGTCTGTAGACACTATAACTTCCGAAAAAATTGACCTATCAGGTTGAACTTCGGCACACTTCTTTAGTGTGCAAAAAGTAAGCTCGATTTCTTTAATTAGTCGTACCCGATGAAAACTCAAAAAGATAGAGTTATTTTGAACTTTTCGAAAACATTTTTTTTTTTTTGAGAAAAATAAACTCCCGAAAAACGGGAGTAAAAAAAGTAGTCGTCAAATAAAAATTTCCATGCTTCTGTAGAAAAAATAATCTTACAACCAGAAAAAAATCGTGACAATATTTTCTTTTCTTCAAATCAAATATTAATGTTAAAAA
>JBAGKK010527794.1:0-12766 GCA_037177015.1 Euceroptres primus
AAGATTAAATGCAAAATTTTATTATTTATATTATATTCTTGGAAATATTTTCTAAATATATTTACCCGTCATGAATTTCAAACAAATTTTTTTTTTAAAACTATTTTTGTTATCTGTCTAATATATTCATTCAATTATAATGTATTAAATTATTCTACTTAATATCTCAAGGATCATATATTTCGTATTTATCTAATATAATTTATACTTTAGTCTAAGGTGTATTATTTTTTCACCTAATTTAATTATTGTGAAATGCTATTAATTTAATTTAATTGTTATAATAGTTTAACACTGTGTGTGTATTTTACCATTTTTCTCTATTCCTGTCACTATTTCCCGGTTTAAAAAAAATATATTTGTTAAAAGTTTGTAAATCTATTATAATTGTTTCATGATTATTGTTTAACAAAAAATAGCGTTTTTAAAATTATTTGTATAATTATCCCATAAGAGATCATGTTAAAACCGGGCAGAAGCGTAGCTGCGCTCTCTGGCAGATCTTTCAAGTACCACCAAGTGGGGGTCATATATTTACGGGTAGGCTTCATATAAAAATCTGGGAGTCGGATAGGGCTGCTCTCGCTCCTGAGGAAGTGTAAATCTAAAGTAAGCGGGACACTCGCATGTGGAAAACCGGCATTTGTTTTCCACATGCGAGTGTCCTGCTTTATTTCTTTACATTTACGCTTCTTAAGGAGCGAGAAAGACAGATGACCTACTCTCCGTTGGCCCTGCTTTTGTCCTCTTTTTCAAATCCCGGTGTTTTACTTTCCTGCAGCAAGATCTGGTATAGTGTGTGGTACGGTATAGTGATCATCACGGTCACTTTAATTAGTTGAAGTTAATCGCATGGCAATCATAGTTAATCTGACTTCTCAGTAATCAGCCCGCCCCTTGGGGGCCTCGGGGTTCACTTTAGAGTCGTGTTAAACCTTATATTGTACCTTATACTAACTTAAACTTACTTACTACACTTATTCGATTCTGAAAATCGATTTCTATGCATTCATGTTTGTCTAACCAAACAATCATTGCAAGCTTTTTGGAATAACGTTATAATTTTTCGTTCATTATTAATAAATAAAAACCCACCAAACAAAGTTCAAAGTTTTCTAGATTTGACTAGGACAACTATTCAAACATTTAAAAAGAAATATTGCTGCTTTCATTTTGTTCCAGTAGAAATCCTAACTTGACTGTATACTTATTTTGTAATTTTTAAATTGTGCTAATTTACTTAACAGTTAGGCAAATTGCAATGAGCAGTCCAATTGTTCATTTACGCGAAGATGAATAAAAGCATAGCAGGGATAGTAATAATTCGTATTCACGTAAGTGCAATTCTTTTTTTTTAATGCGAACTGTTTGTGGTTTATACAATAAACTATAGTAACCCAGTAACTACTTGTAACCCATTTATTGTAAATACATTTTAAAATCGAAATAGTTTCATTCAATTTCTCTTATGCACTACTACAAAAATTTATTTCCCTATTTCATTTCTCCATTAAGCACTTTCCGGGAACCTTTCTTGGAAGACTTTTTGCCCTGTTCAGTGTTCACAGTCCCCGGTTTGCTTGCGGAAAGATATATTTTCATTTAGCAGTTATTGGTACGAGCAGGAGTGTACGTATGGGCGACATGGAACGAGGGTGCACCCTTGTGTGTACTTTGTACGATCGACACAGTACTATGTGAAACCGTCGGTTGCTTTCTGCGCAAACAGCCACAAGGTATGTCGCACTTATGTTAGACTGCCCCCTTCTTTTGATCGTCAAAGTCCATTAATAAAGCTTCAGATTTCACATTTCCGTAGTATACAAGCAGGGGTCAACCAATTGTTTGCTCAGGAGATTCTGTTCCCAATGAAGATTTGCGTCTGGGATCGCTGATCGCTGCACTCATAATAATTGTCAATCCTCAAATGTGTGCGTGACATATGAATTAAGAATTTTTAAACTACATATACAGTGTACAGTGTACAGGTGTACACTGGTCCTGAAAATAATAAAATCTTTTTAATGATTTATAAAAGCTTGGAAAATGTCCTATTTTTAATTGTTATGAATTTTAGAAGAGAAATTGAAGTGTACTTGAAATCAGTATAATCTGGGTCAGAATTTATTATTTTATTATTATTCTTATTATTATTATCATTGAACAATAATTATTTGGGACCTTGCGTTTTTTCTTTAGTTGTTCGTAAAAAGCGTCATTTTAATTCAATTCAAAAGATTCCACTGTCCGACATTGATTTAGATACGAATTCGAACACATCTGATACAAAAATTTTCTCAATCTTCAATTGAAAATAAACCCTTCTAAAATTTTATACTTCTGTGCTGATTGTTTTAATTTACTTTTCACTACGTATTATCTGAAAACTGTTACTATTGCAGAAGTCATTGAAAATGTTTTATTAGAAAGTAAAAGTTTATCATTGTAAAGAATGAAATATTATTATTTCAAGAATTAAATTAATAAAATTAAATCAGTACCGATGACATTGTATTAGACATTTATCAATTAAAAAACGTTTATTTAAATGAATTTAAAAATTTTCGTAAATGTAATCATTACAAAGCTTCCTCTATGAAGAAGCAAAAGGAATTATTCAGTCCTGAACAATTTTTATATTTCTAAGAATTCAATACGAAAGTGAAAAGTTTTACACTTCATATTCTATTTCAAACAAGAACTTTTCTATAAGGCTTTTATTAACTACAAAATTTCAACCATTACAATTTCATTATTTATTTTCATTTACGACAAGACCGGCTTAAGCTTAAGTTGATTTCGGAAACTTTTACCGATTTAATCCGTCTAGTTATAATTCGGTGCCTAATTTTTATGACCTTTTATGATCCTCTTCGGAAGACCAGGCCACTCTAGACCCTAGATACCGAGGATCATCCTCGTGGGGTTTTCTCCGGGATTTTCCACTTCGTCTCTTTCCAACTGCGATAGGAAGTAAAGGACCGCTTCTATGCGGGAACCGATGCAGGTGCATGCGGAAATCTCCGGAAGTAACCGAATGCGGCTTGGTGCTGAATTTACATGGCCCAGAGACATTGGGTCAGTGTCACTGTATTTCAGATTTCCATCATCTCTCCTCAAGAGCTGACCGATGCAGCTCGTTGTATCAAGTCAACATCATCGTATAAAATGTAAAATTTTGGTGTAAATTGTCCTTCATTCCAAGTTATATAAATACAGTCCACTCGTCAAATAAACTTTTTATATTGTTTATTATGAAAAAAGTATTATTCTTTGTTCGAAAACATTATGATTGGCACACTAAAAATAACTAGTGCTGAAACAGACAGAGTATGTACCCATTTAAAAAGGTTTCAAGCTGTATATTTTTAGACACGAAAGAATGTCACTACATGTATCTTAGTCTACCTATAAACATGATTGGGGCGCGCTCGAGTAAAAACGTTTTTTTGCATGTTTGAGCGCGAATATCTCAAAAACTAGAGCCAATCATTACTATCTTTGGGTTATGGATTCGGATTCTGCGGAAAAAACCATCAGAATTAGGTGCGTTTTAATCAGTAACAAAATCAATGTCGCGTAGTGTTATCCCGGCCAGAAGCCCATAATTGAAAAGAATTAAAAAATTTTAATACATATATATGAATTCCATTTATGGCCTATACCTTTGTATTCGTTAGTAGCAACCGCAAACGAGCATAATTGAATTTCAAACTCGTTTCAAAAAGTTTCAAAAACTCAAAATTTTTGAATTTTGAAATTTTTTTAGTGAATCAGTTAGACCAGTCCGAGGATCTTCCCTTTTAGAAAAGCCCTAAAATTTTGTCCATTTTTGTGTATCTCCAGTGTAAATAAGGAACTTCCAATTACCGAAATGTAGATCTGGAATATATGTATAATTTTACGACAGGAGATTCAATTAGTCTGTCCCACAAGAGCGTGGACGGCAAAATTCTATGAAAACTGCTCCCTATGTATAAATCATGGTTATGCTCTAAAAGAGGAGTATTAACTCCACTACATGCCACAATTCTTTTAATATTATTTGTGAGCATACATTTCTTATTAAGAGTCTGATTTACTGACTCAGAAAAACAAAAAAAGAACATGTTCAAACGACGTCACGTTCTCTAAACAGTCTCTCAAGAATGTGAGATAATTTAAATATAAAGTATGAAATATTAGCTATAAAACTATTTGTAGAAATATTTAAAACTTGCAGTGGTTGCGAAGTTATTCGCTGAAGAAGAGAATAGTGAAATTTTCACACCCTACTATGCTTTTAATTCGATATGAAAATCAAAATTTTAACTGTTTTCTATTCTAGTCAATATCGTCAAAACCAGTGGTTCCATTTTAATTCAAAAGTGATCAATTTTAAGCTTGTTTTATGTAGATTAAGCCCACAAGTTTTCATCAACTTATGATCATGTTGCTTTAAATTGCAGAAAATTGAAAATAATGTGTCTTATTTTATGTCTAAAATTGGCTTTAAAATGTCGATGTAACACGAATCGATGTTCATTATAATCTAAACGTCGCGATCGACGCGTTAAATGATATAAATTATGGAAAGAATTTCGCCTATCGACCGCGTGTTCAGCGTACCGAAACGCGTTGGCTAATGTTTGCGGGTCCCTAGCATCTACCACAGCGGACAGGTCATCTGGTGTGCGCCTAATAAATGCTTGAAGCGCTGATTAAGTGACGGTAATAATAATAGTTGTATCGGCTATTGCTCGGCTATGAGGATCTTCGAGTGATGCATTTAAACCATCAATATATGATCGTAAGTGGCCATAGTACTCGTTAATATTTTCGTTTCTTCTCATTACTATGCAATAAATTTCGTTAAAGTAGTAATCAAAAGATTTTCCTGGAGCGAAACATTCTTTTAAAAGATCTATTGATTCGGTAACTTGTCCAAGAACTCTATTCCTGGTGCATTAGCACGCGGGACCAAAAAGTTTCCCTAAAACCGCTGTAATTAAAGAAGATTCACACGAGCCTGTGACGTATGTCACAATCTCCTGTAAAAAATCCCTTATTGCGATATTTTATTGCCATATCTTAGAATGCGAGTTGAAGCTACTGTGTACAAGAGCAACCATAGTCTATGGACCAAGGCATGAAGTGACGTGAGTCAGTTTCCCGTTGTACAGTCGTAATTGTTGATAGTTCTCTTTCTCACCTGATGAATTAGAGGTTTTAAAAAGCTATTTGCATACGTAATACTATTGTTTAACCATTGTCCTAAAAAGACTGATACAATTACTGAGGTTCCGATTATCACACCAAATTTATTTCGTCCAGCATACTTTCCAAAAATTCATCAAAACACTGCTCTAATTTTTCTTTACTAGGTTCCTCTTTCAAAAACTCAAACGATATGCCCACAGCTTTATTTCTAGCGATGGGCTTATTGTTCGTGACACCTACTTATAAAAGAACAGTTCTATTTTATGAGCAATACTGTCGAAAATATTCAATTAATTGAAGGTTTGATAAGCTTAAAGAAATTTGTAGTAATAATTTTAAAAAAATAAAGTATGGCTTTGCTTATTACATACAGTATAAGAAAATTTAAAAAAGAATTCAGGTTAGTTTGGGATTTATAAAATAGAAATAAACAAATTTTTTTTTTGTTTATCATTGATGTGTATAGAGTCAAACCTAGACACTTAATTTTCCATTTTGACTAATTAGAATAATAATAATTAGAGGCAATATGTATGTCCACGAGATAAAATTTTGTGCGGATATATATGTACATTTGTTTAACATCTACCCAAGGCTTTGATAAAATATTAATATTATTGATTATAAATATTACAGAAATATCCGCTATGAATTCACACAGTTTTCATATTACTTGAAACGATGATTAAGAAATGAGTATTTAATTTAAAATGCAAAACCATTATGGAACGCACAGATAGAACATTAAGAAATAACTTTTTTGTTCTTTATTTGATATATGAACATAATTTCGATGGACAGAACTTGACAAAGATGTTCATTACATTCCATAATTAGTAATCAATTAATTAGAAAAAAATCGACAAATGCTTCTGCAAAATAAGTATGTAGATTAGATTGAAGTGAACAATTCCTCATCTCTCAAGTGGGCTATAAATTATTTTACACTCAGTAGACGCCGAGAAAATTACAAAAAGTATTTAAAAATTTTATTGCAAAAATCGCTCAAAAAATGACCGCAGATTATCCCCAAATTTTTTAAAAATCTGTAGTCAACGGCTTCTGAGTGCGGGCCTTAAAGGGTTTATTACTCAGAGGCGATATCGAGATTAACCGACTGGATTAATCAGTTAATCGGCAGATTTTATCGATTACCATTATGAAACGCATTGATAGAAAATTAAGAAATAATTTTTTTTCCCTTTAATCTGATGTACGAACATAATTCCGGTGGATAGAAAAAGACAATCTTTTTTACATGATTCTCGTCAATTTGAATCAAGTAACAGGATCTTTATCATTGAAAATGAAGTTTAAAGCAAATTGCATTGTAATTTTCGATCTATGCTTTAATTATTCAGAGCCGATATCGAGATTATTTGACAGGATTAATCAGTTAACCAGCAGAATATCAACTACTATTATGGAACGCATCGATAGAAAATTATAAAATAATTCGAAAAAAAGAAATCAATTTTTTAAAACTTCATATTTAATTAGAAAACCCTGCTAATAAAGTTGAATAAAGTTGACAACAACCTTGCATTTCACGATTTTTTCTTAATTAATTGATTACTAGTTATGAAATTAATTCAAGTTCTGTTACCAGTCTTCCCAGTAAATAATTTTTTTTTAATTTTTAAGAAAACTGAAATAATCTTGTACACAATTTTATTGCATACAGTATTATTTCGAAGACTTGGAAATTTTTTAATTGATACTTTGAAGTTCACGTAACCTGAGCGCCTTAAAAAGCTGTCGACACAGAATTTTTACCGCCCAGGCTAAAATTCTAACTAGCTGGTCAAAGGGAAGAAATAAATCTTTACTTAAAGGTTTTAAATTGTTGTCGAAAAATTGACGTATCTTTTGGAATTTTAACAAAAGGAAAACCCCAAAATTATCCGTTTAAGCACTCTAAAATAGGCTCATAAACGTTCTACATTTTTCTCACATGCTTTTCTGGTACGGTAGTGAAAATGACATATTTTTCAAGTACATATATTATCAGACGACGGAATAGTATTGTGCGTTTGGATATAATAAATACCAATCCTGTGTTACACGACTGAGGGGAGAGAGAATATAGAACGCAGCGAATTGTAAAAAAGGAGAACATAGAGAGCGAGGTAGAATGAAACAGGTTGGAGAGAGAGAGAAAAGAAAGTCGTCGCGAGGGCGAAGTCGAGAGAGAATCGACTGTTGCGGTTTATCTTTTCAGCCATCGCTCCGTCCTTTTCGCACTCACGAGTACGCCACGTGAATACTCTAAATGCCTCACCGCGACAATCACTTACATATGCATAATAACGTATGACAATTGACAGGTACAACACCGCCCTTCTCGGCGACGCACAATGGGATGAAAATCCAAAAAGCTGGTTAAAATCTCAAAAATGAAAGTTCTAAAATAACATGTAGGACTTCAAAATTTGTTAGAGGGAACCTTAGTACATATTATGTTGATAGGACAGTTCTTTCCATTATCATTCAGTATCACTGCTTTAGTCCTGTTTATTGTCATTTTTTTGCAACGCTAAAACCGTAAATATTATGCAAAAAACGTAATTTTTTTATGTGTTGATAAATTCTTTATCGGAGCGTTTGCGCAGTTTCACGCGATAGAGAGTATTTCTGAATGTTAGTAATGCATAAATTTTACAACATTTGAACATAGTTTAGTTGTACATAAGTATCAAATATTGATATCCATTAGTATTTCAGAAATTGCAAAACTAGGGATACTGTATCTAAAAATATCAATAAGTTGTGTGCTCCTCATGGCTCCACCTCCAAATCTAAATTGAAGTGTAGATAAATAGTGACAGTTTCATGACTAAAAAGTGCAGCCTTTACCAAGATCTACCTGCGCCTATCTGCCCTCCGAAAGAATTGTTATCAGTGACATAAAAAAACCATTATTAAATGAATTACATAAAAATACAATATTTGTACCGAAAATCATCCACCATTTTGAGGCCGCCATTTAGTTTTTTCGAAAACTGATTTCGGATTCGTAATCAGCGACCTCCAAAACTCTCTTACAGTAATTTTAATGTGGATGAAGCTATTTTGAACAAAAGTCGTCCGCCATTTTGTTTTTTTAAATTTGTAATCAGCGACCTCAAAGTCTCTCCTAGAGTTATTTTGATGTAGATAAAGCTATTTTTAACAAAATTCGTCCGCCATTTTGTTTTTTTGGAAATCTGATTTCGAATCAATGATCACAGACCTCGAAAAGCCCCATGTACAGAATTTCATGAATTTTTATAGAGACCTTCATGTTTTGATCAGCTTTTTTGAATTTCCCCCCAGTGTGCGACGCTACTTGAGGTCAATGCTACTCTTCCCTTTTCTATCCCTAGCTATCCCTACAAACTCCACGGCCATCGCTGTTCCTACTGCAGCTGATTCTCAATAAAAACAAACCCACGTGATACGCTGGTTTCTTCCTAGCGCTCACAAATTTAAGATCTTATTGTTACTATTTAATAAAATAGAAGAATTCAAATCATAACCATCTCTGGTTACTGATTTAAAACGAAAACCATTTTTAATAACTCTCATGGGGTTTTCGCAATTATAATTAAGTTGGAATTATTGGTCAACACCAACTCAACAAACGTCAAAGAATTTGATAATCATAATTCCAGTTTCGCAAATAAAAATTACGAAAGATTCTATGCCAGCTAAAAAAGGCACATACAACAACTGACATGGCGATTCCCGCCAAATCCAACACCTGCATTTTTGCCTCCGTCCAATTACCAATTCCTTACCTTGCAAAAGTCCCTTCCGATGCACTCTCTAAGCATGGACGAGCGGCACGACGGTCAAAATTAAAATCGCAGTTTGACGGGACTCCTGAACGAGTACGGTACTCTAACAGAGCTCAAAACATCTTGCCCGTCCCAGTTTCGGAGCGTGTCTTTATTAAAGAATTGAGGCTTGCAGTTAAATTTCCTCAGCGGACGAGGAAAGAAGAAAGGAAGAAAGTAAAATTATAATTCTGTACTAAGGCAATTCTTGTAAATTCGCGGCGGACGCAAATAGCGGGGTACATTTCTTTTCGACGGAAGCCGTGTTCGATGCTCGTGTTAGGGGTGATTGGGGGATAACTTGATCTGCCTTGGTTTGTGGTCAACCTCGTATCGGAAGTTAAGTTATCAGAAAAAATTGCAACCTAGTCTCTACTCCGAATTATAATCAAGTCTGAGCAAGCCCGTTGCCTGTAGTTTTAAAGGATCATTCCTAACATAACCCGCCAACTTCAGTACGAAAGCGACGGACGTGTGCGCGATTTTGTTCAATTCACACAAAGATTAGAGTCACGATACGTCGCGACGACAAATTTTTGAACAAGCCCCTCTGGAACAGGACAACTTGACAGGACAACTCTTCTCTCTTGTCTCCGACCTCCGGATGGTAGTTTAAAGCTTAAGTGCTTTACATTAAAGTGTCTTACCCTATAAGGCAACCTAGGGTAAGTAAGTTAAGACTTAAATGTATTGTTCCCATTGTTTCATTTCTTATGTGTAACAAAATAAATTTCTTTTGAATTAGGATTCTTCAGCCTAAATCTTTGGTTTCTTTAAATACGAATCATTCTACTCCTTTTCAGAAATAGTAAATTCCAGTAAATCGTTTTAGCCAGGCAGCACTTTAGTAGAAGCAGAGATAAAACAAAAACGAGTTCCGACGGAACTCGGCAGCTTGAAAGTCTCCACAACGAAACGTTCTATTAATTAATTTATTTATTTGTTCGTTCGTAAAAGGTTCGTCGTAAAGTTCCATCCACTGAGATTATGTACCTAGATAAAATTAAAGGCAACAAACATTATTTTATTATTTTTTTAAACCTTATTTTCAACTAAAAAGACAATACTACTTGAATCAAGTTGACGGCAATCTTTCATTAATCCATTTTTTCCTAATTTATTTTTCAAAATTATTGCTTAGTTTTCTGTTAATGCGTTCCATAATGGTAGTCGATAATCTGCCGATTAACTGATTAATATTGTTCATTATTCTGGACATCGCCTTTGAGTAATTAACGCTTCGATCAAGAATTACAAGTCAATTTTTTTTCAACTACGTTCTCAATTAAAAAGACCTTGTGATGAGACGAATCGATCACATGGACGATTCTAGTTTAGCAGAATATACGATACAAGTGCGCAGTGCCTACTGCGCAGGCGGCCGCATGGACGATTCTCATTTAGTCGTATATACGCAACAGGAACGTAGGGCCTATGGCGCAGACGGTCGCATGGACGATTCTCGTTTAGAAGGATATAAGAAACAGGAAAGCAGTGTCTACTGCGCAAGCGATCGCATGCACTCGTGAACGATACGCGTTTAATAAAATCCACTTGGAGCAAAGTAAATGCAGCCTCTGTGGATCGTATTTGTTAACTTAAGTCTAGTTATAATTACCAAAAAAATATTATCGATTATTTTTTAATTATACCTTACATAATAATAAATTATTATTAATTAATTACTTAATAATAATTAATAATTATCTAATAATTAATACCTAACCTCAAAAGTCACTAATTTCGCAATATATGACATTCAAACTTGGCAATATTAATATTTGAAGAATAAAAAATTTCGAATTGATAGTTCGATGAATATGACATTTTGTAAAACGTATTGTGCAAAAATATGCAAGTTCTTTCAGTCGCAGAGGATTAATCCTGCAAACAAAAAAATTAAATTAACTATGGATTCTATCTCGAGAGTTTCCACTTTGTATTTATAATTGTTAATACAAAGAGTTTCACTATAAAAAAGCTATTTTTAGAGTACTGTAAACTACAATAATTTAATTTTCTAAAAATATAGTCTTGTAGAGAATAATGAGGTGGAATTTTTATCTAATTTCCGCTTTTTCCTCCGATGATTATTTTTGATAATAAAAATTAAAAAGTAAAAAATTTTACCCCTAAATTCTATAAGTTTTTAAAATATAAATCGTCGTAAGTTCGCCAATTGTTATAATTTGGTAAACATATGAAGTATAGTCCAGTGATGCCTTCAAAATAATAAAAAAGCTGAAATTGGCCTATTCTTTGATAATATTTCGATATTTCGCGGTATAAAGTCGTTATTTTAAACATATAAACATTAAAAAATCATTGTAAGATCGAGTATAGAAAGGCAAATGACGTATACACTACCGGATAGTGCACAGTGCTCACATAGGTATCGTTGGCTGCATCGCTAGTTTTCTTATAATTCCGTTAATTTTCAGTGAATCGATCTTAACATTTCCAGAAATCTTCCTCGAATAGTGAGGAACATGCATTACTGGAAGTTTTTTCAACTGTAAACTTCCCTTGATATTTTTTGTAAAAAAGTAAAAAAAAGTTACCACCGACCTCAATTGTCCAACTTACGACGATTTATATTTTAAAAAATTAAATTTTTCCAGAACAGAGTTCTACGAAATAAAGAACCTTATATTACTTACAGAAAATTAGCTATGATAAAAATAAATAAACTATGCGCGAGTTCGTTAAGGAACATTGTTTAGAAAATATTAATAATTTAAAATCAAAAGATAAACGTTTTTCTTAAATATATACTCACAGAAGTATGCTAATATATTCTCCTCTTGAAGTTTCAGGTTTCCGGGTCAGATGCGGGCGTACTCGATGCTTTAATCAGTAAATTCTCTGGAAATGTTGAAGTTTCGACAGATATTGGCAGCTCTCCCTTGTCTAAAACATCCATCAGCACCTGCAACAACGAAAAATTCATTTTAACAAAAAAAAAAAACGCACAGTATACCAATGTAATGAATATTTATTCTTTTACATACCTCTCCATTCTTAAAATCTTCAAGTTTGCTGAGAAATTTCAGCCTATCCCCTACTGGAGGAATTATTGTGCCCAATGCCTCAATATTAAGTAAATACAGAGTTCCGTATCAAAGCTCTTTAGGCACAATTTAGAACCATGAAATGTGTAAGTTTTGAGGTGGGTGTTACAAAACGAAATTTAGAAAGTAAAGTTGTACACACCCGTTAAAACTTAAAGTATCATTAAGGGCATGTCGTACTAACCTCAAAATTTTTTTCCTACTTTTTTTCGCTTAGTTCACTCATTTTTTGTAGCTAAAAACATTTAGGAATACACAAATACACAAAGAGTAGGAAGAATGTATAAGATTGCATCAGATTTACCCACATGGAAATTCTACAAAAATTTCCATATCGAAATTGAAACTAAAAATTCGATATTGAAATTTTTCGTAGAATTTATGGAATTTCTAGGTGGACTTTCGTACAACGCTTTCCATAAAATTTTTCCGCGCAGGGTCACTGAGTCGATTATACTAACTATAGCTACAATTTACCTTCAAAGACTTGTGCACACGAAGAAAAACCCCAGCTTGATAGTAGCGTTTTCACCTCCATTCAACTCCATACAGAAACAGGTTCACTTAAGCACAAAAAAACACCACACACCGTTATAGCGTCTACACTGTATATATGTTGTATAATGCTACACAGCAGAACACACGCGTCTCAGACCTATCCAAACGAAGCTATCGTGC
>JBAGKK010527805.1:0-11604 GCA_037177015.1 Euceroptres primus
GTAACTTTAGTTCGCCGATTTTTCGACTTCATCTAAAACTGGTTTTTTAATTTTTTTAAAAGATTTCTATATGCTGTTGCTTTGTTAATATTGGTCAACGGGATAAATGTTATTCAGATGGTTTGTAGAGTTTCATGGCAGCTATCCAGAACTGCCCTTAAAAATTTATTTTTCTGCACAAAAGTTTTTTTAAAAAGTAAAAAATGTCCCTAATTTTTTGAGTCTTGGGCCTATGAGGCCGGTTAACGAACTCGTCTCCTCTTTTCAAGCCTTGAAAAAGTCTGCCAAAGCGCAATAATTCTTTCGAAAGTTATCGTGTTAACAGACAGACCGACCGACAGACAGATAGACAGACAGACAGATAGACAGACAGACAGATAGACAGACAGACAGATAGACAGACAGACATACAGACAGACACCGGCTTAAAAACCGTTTTTTCTTACTCAGGGAGTCTCAAAACGTGGAGATTTGATGAAAATTCGAAAAGTCAGTTTTCACATGAAACTAATACCTTCTCATATTATGATGATAAGAATGTAAAAATTTGTTGTCCCTGTTTCAACTGATGACTTCTGTTAATTCGAAAGACTTTTTTCTCCGTGTGAGCGTCCTTAGAATTAAAGGAGGAGGTTCAACAAGGGCTGTTTTTAGGCTTAGAATCAGAAAATCATTTTTTTGTGGAATTTTTTTGGTTCAATTTACAATTGTTGATGATTTAAAAATGTTATTTGTATTTAGCATATATATTTTTTAAATTTAAATATTGGTTTCAATATATATTATAAAAGTTATACGCCTAACATTAAAACTGGTTTCTAAAAATTAGGATTTTCTTCATTGCATATCTAACATGATGAATAAATAAAAAAATTTAAACATAAAGTATATGGGCAATTGTCTGTAACCGTTAGATTTGATGTCCTAGTTATTTATTGATGTCGGAGGATAAGTTTAGGAATAATAAGCTATGGGATACATTTACTTGTAACGAAAACTAAGTCGGACAATAGTTTTTGTGCATAATATTATAATACAGGTTGCAAATTCGACCCTGATACATGCGAAATGTCATTCTAACAGATTGCCCATTTTACATTTTTAAACATTTTAAAATTTGTCATCTTTATATTTTATAATATAGAAATCTGAGAATCACGTGTTTTGTATAAAAATTATTCTACAATCTAATGAAATTTATAAAAATCACGCAGAATGTATCGAAAAATTGTAATTGGTTCGTAAAGTTTGTCTCAATATTTACGTGTCGCTGGTGTAACGGTCGCTGGTGTAACAAAATCAGAAAATTAAAAGTGTGAAATTTGCTGTTTGTGAAGAATATTTAAAACTTATTAATCAATTTATCAATGATTCAAAAGGTCATATGTGTCGCTTATGATTTATTCTTTAAAATTTCTTATATTGAAATCTTAAGGTTCTGGACAATTTCCCATTTGTTAATATTTTTCTGTTTGGAATTTTCTATTTCTTTATTTTATTTATTTTTCTATTATCTACCTAATAATATTTATACCTAATATAATATCCAATATAATATTATTTATATCTAATATCTAATAATATTTATTATCTAATAAATGAATAATAATAAAAAATAATAAATAAAAAAAATTAACTTTGAAAAGATTTTAAAATATTATAAGATATATTATAATTGATATAATAAATATAAATATATGAATTGATACACAGTTTAACATTTCTTAATTCTACAACAGTTTCAACCGAATTTATAAAGTAAGATTCTAGAATGCTGTTCAAAAAGTTTTAATTGAATGTCAATTAAATCATGAGCGTCTGAAACAAAAATCGTTTTTTAATCGAAATTGTATGAGCTTGAAATTAATGCCCTCGATCTTATTTTATCATAAATGGCTAATATAATAGAACTATATTGCAACATAAATTTTCTCTGACGCTGCCATTATTTTCTTTTTAAATTGCTCGTCTACCTGGAAGATGTGGTGGGTGTTTAACACGACATTATTACATCCATTTAACGATAGCGTTAGAAAGAGGTGAGAAAAGCAAAAAGATAATTCCACATCTCTATAGTCCCAATATATAACTTTTAATACGTGTTTTGTAATTCGAATTTTTCAGACAATGTTTAATGAAGCGGATAAAAAAAGTTGCAAAGTTATCGGTAATTATTTTTAAAAAAATTGGAAAATCGTCTCCTTTAAACTTTCCGAAGAACGGAAGAAGGTGACGATTTACGATGCTCGAGAAACTCGATCCAAGTTTGGAAACTTGGGGAATACAAAAAGTTATGAAATCTTCACACTTGCTGGGTTTCGCTTAAGATTCAGTAATATGTGAATTTCTTTATTAAAACTGGTTATAAAATATGCATATTTAAATAAAAATATAAATATAAATTTAATATATACTATGTATATACTGAAATACTGCAAAGAGTTAAGGTATAAGAGAAAATCCATACTTCATTTGAGATTCAGCGAGTTCATGTTTTCAGGTCATTCATATTGTTTGCCTAATCAATATCTGCAACAGAATTTTGATATTTTTGATAGATTTGTGTAGTTATTTGTAGAAAATATTTCAGAATAAACTTGTGTTCCTTTATTCTAGTACTATCTAGAGTGCATTCTGATACAAAATGAACGATTTGTTGCGCTTGACTTCCTTCACGAATAAACTGCGAATGAATGTACACTACCAGTTTTACTGGCAATAAAGAGAACGTAATCTAAACACTGGCACGAAACGGAGAAGTTTATCGATTTACTTTTTTTTTGTGCAGATTACAAACTATCTGAATATTCATTTAATAAATATGTATTCAAAACATTTTTTGCAGCTGAAAATACGTATTTTAATTGAAGTACGTCTTGTTACCTTTATTTTGCGAGGAATTCTCGATATTGAAAGACTACTCGATTTAATTAAATCACTTTCTTTGGAGATGAATGCATTGAGGCTGACCGAAACAGATTTTACTACTTCGCGGAATCCCAGTGTACTCAGTGAACTAAAGTGATGGCTGACTATGGCAGTTTACTCCCCTGTGAGATTGCTTTTTACTTAAACTACCAGAAAAAACTTTAGATCCAGTTTTAAATTCAACTATCGTATCTGAATTTTCAATTACAGATTTCAATTACAAATGAATTTTAATTCAAATCTCTGGAAATTGAAATTTCAGTTACTTCTGTAAATGAAAAGGTGATTAAATTTTCAAGAGACTTCTAACAGTGTGCAGTAATGGACCACCTAAAACATTAAAAGCATTAAACATTAAAAACATCGAAAGCATTAAATATTTTATTTGAACTTTGAAGCTGCATTGCATTCAAAACTGCACATATTCTTTTTATTACAAATAATTAATGTTATAAATCTATAAATCATAAAATGACTCGAAAGCCCATTTTTGTCAACCATGTGGACCTGTGCTTCATCGTAAATTTTCTTTACGCTACCATTATTTTCTCTTAAAATTTTTTAGTTCTTGGAACCTGCGGTAGATAGTTAATGCAATATTACCTCATTCGCTATAAAAGTGCATGGGAATCGATAATCCTAGCACTCAACTTGTACTACACTTTCCACCACTATAATCCTAATTCTTTTAAAGTTACGCACTTTTTATTCAGGGAAAATCGATAATACATTCCTGCATATAACCCCTTCAATTATAGATCGTTCGTTGAAAAGGCAGATGAAAGACTGAAACAAAAAAGAAGAAATTTAAAATAAAAGATATTAAAATATCAAATTACAATTCCAACTAATTTCTTTGTCGTGAAACGAATGTCTTGACAATTTGTATTTTTTCCTAGCTGCAGAGTAACATTTGTCACAATACAAAAAAAAAACTTGTGTCTCCTTCAAATATACCAACAAATGAGGAACTGTGCATACTCCGTTTACGCTTTGGTATTCGTTTTCTTCCTCCTGTTTCCTGTTTCTATACAGTCTGATTTTTTGTGCTTTATTCCAACGTACAAGCCACGTCGTTCTTTTTTTATGTCACAATCAGGTATTCTGAATTCGCAGCTCCATTGATGTTATCAAAGTTCTTTGTCATTGGACGAACATACACTTATAAATTTTAATTTTTGCAAATTCTATTTCATAGGATTTGTATTCCTTATCAATATTTTGCACATGAAAAAGTAAAAATTCCATATTGTTTTAATTTTTTATTTGAACTTTGAATGCACAGACTACGTTAACAGAACAAAAGGCAGAGTACAAATGAAAGGCAAGCTGAAAAAAGTCAAATTAGAAATAAAAGGCACGTGAAGTTCAAAAGAATCGTAAAAAATGTTTGTCAATGAACTTTTTGAACATCAAAATGAAGTGAGAATGTAAAAACTTGGATGAGTTTTTTAAGCGTAGGAGTAATTACTAATTACGCAGATAATTGTAGTAAAACGATGCGGGAAAATGTAACTTCAAGCCGCAAGTTTTGTTGTTATCGTAAGGTTTTAAAAGATAGATAGAGATAGATAAAGATAGAGAAAATTCTTGCTGAAGTACGTCGTTCTATCGGAGAATGACATTTAAAGAGACTCAAAGTAGTTTGAAGAAAAATTCTATACAACTTTTTTTCTATTCACCTGCTTTTGGTATAAATTAGTATGCGAGTAGCTTTGAGTGTCCTGATGCGATATTTAATCTGAAAAATAAAAAATTCAAAATGGTGGATTCAAAACGAAAAACGGAAAAGTCTCAAATGTAGGCTCTTAAATATATGAAATGTGTATCAGTGTGCTTTATTAAAAATTAGAAAGTGGGACAGTGTTTTCGCTCTTGTGAATAAAAAACACTAATTTTAACGATTGTGCAAGTGCTGAAAGTTATTTTTTTTTAATTTAGTACAACTAAAGTGAATAAAACAATCTACAAATAAATAAATAGTTGAATGAAAAAAAATTAAACAAATCGAAAAGTCTTGTGACGAGATTGTTTAATAACTTAAGAGTCAAGTTTATTAAAGTCCTCATAAATAAAGTGTACTTGAGCATACGTAGTAAAGGGACGTGTGCTTACTGTGATAGTGGAACCTGCTGAGAGCTTGGATATCACGAGTCTACACACACACACACGCGCGCGCGCACGGCCGAACGTTGTGAGGATCTCTTCGACTATCTATCTAAGCAACCACTGCCGTAAAAGCCTGACTGTTGTCGCATGTTTTTATTATTAAATTAAGTTATTAATTAGTGATTCTTAATTGCATGACCATTATTACTATTTGCCACTGAAGAGGGCCCCTACTTGGGCCGAAACGTTTGCCGATCCTTAAAGTTCATTTTACAACTAAGTAGATTTTAAGAAATAGACCCCATAGCCAATGAAATATTATGAACGATAAAATAAAATAATTTAATAGTAAATTCAATGTAAAATTTTTATTTATTTTGACCACAACAAATATAATTATTACATAAAAGTTAATATAATTATATAAAAATAGAACCTTAAGGTACTCATTCTTATAAAAATACAACAATTTTTAAATTGTATACAACATTCATCCACAAACTTTTTCTAATCTCTCTCGTTCTCTCTTTAAATTTCCTGATCAAATACACGTAACTTTCGAAAAGGTTACGTTATAAAATTCTTCATTTGAAGAATAAGTTTATTTATAAAAAGATAAATATCATCCAGATATAAATGAGAGTGCAACATTGAACATAATTTCAATAATAACAATGGAGTTGCGAATAGAATAGAGTGGTCGAACGTGAAATCAAATTACTAAATTAATGGAATCTCTTATTAACTGTCCGATCCGATAATGCACTCGCGATGATGCGACTAATTATCGGAGATTGCAGAGTCACTATCAGAGAGTTTATGGGTCTAAGAACAACAGAGGTCTTTCAAAATCAAAGGGGCCGGTTGAAATTCTCTAATATACTGAAAAGATGCTCAACAGTTAATTTTCTTCTTACTTGATGAATTATATTTATATTCTTTATTCCAATGCTGCATTCAACATAACAAAAGTCAAAATAAATTTGAAAAAATAAATACCGCTTGTAAAATCTCAATGATATAAAAAGAGTTTCAAAATGAAATAAGGAATATTTCAAGATGTTATTGACAACTATTATTTGCTGTTCATCCAGGAAAGTAGAATACATGAAACAATTGGCTTTAAATAATTTTTTTCTTGAGAAACCTCGCTGCGGTATTCCTATAAGAAGATATCGGTAAAAGAGTCGGGCTCCAGTAAGTTTGATTTTTCTTCTTCGTCTTTCTTGGTCTTCTCTCCTTTTTCCTTAGCTCTGTTCTAATAATGTCAGAAACGCGACTGTAGTCGTCGCTCCTGTTTCCAGCAGATGAAGTGGAAAGAAAGGTAATTACAAATCGTTCTACCTTTCACCCCCAGTCTACATTACTTTCTACTAAGTTCTGCAGCATAGTTCTTTCTTCACTTCTGGCTTAAGATCACGTATCGGCAGCTAAAGCTTGTTTTCAGTTTGATGAAAGGTAAGATGAAACGGGCATTTCCTGTAGTTAGCCTTGCCTAATAGAGTTCTTCTGAGTGTATTTGAAGTGATTCCTTTTTCAACAACCAACAATCAATTTCACTCGAAATCTGCAACAGGCATTGATTTTCTTCCTGTTATTAAGTTGATTAATTTTTTACTAGTTTCCCTTTCTAATCGTTGGTAGGTGGTAATGTTCTTTTCTTTGGTGACTTTTGATAGGTAGAAAAAAGCAGGAATCGTTTTTTTGAACGGAGACTGAATCGTGGGGTGAAGATTAATCATGCCGAATGTATCGTGCTGCTGGTCACTTCAATAACCCAATTATAGACTGTTGACTATCGAAGTGTAAAGTGTGCGGAGTCCAGATAAGCTCAGATTCATCCAAGTGGCAACTACATGTACACCAACTGATGTCACCATCCGCTGCTGCCAGCGGAAACGAAAAGTTCTTTCCGTTTCATAAAATTCCAAACTAATTTTAACATCGCTGCTATCTCAATTTTAATCAGAAGTAATTATTGTCGGCGTATTTTTCTATTATTATATGAATAATATTTGACAGATGTCGAAGAAGCGAATAAGATACGAAGATACAAAGCTTTCTAATTAACGTAAATGGAAATTTGAATTACGTTCGCTGGACTTAAAGTTCTATTCAAGACCAGAGTAATACGAGGGTCGAAGATGGCGGATTCAATGTATACATAGAATTAACCAGTTTCTCTTCCAGCAAAGTGCCAAGTGCTTCGTTAACTCGTAAGTCTTGTGAGGACGTGCCTGGATTGCGAAATAACGTTTCGGTCACTGGGTTCAGAGGTTATACACTAGCATAGCCAGTGCATGAGGCTCTAGTGTTTCCTTATGCTTTTGCTTCTAACCAGCAATTTTCGATTATGCATCGGCAGTGCCAGTGCGACAAATTGAGAAACTCGGGAAATTCACCTCACGGGGCATATTTTCGTTCTGAATTTCAAATTTTATGGAACAGGCTACCGAAGAATATATCATGGTCATCAATACTCTTCACCTTAACATACAAAATTTTATAAGAATTTCTTATATTTTACTTTAAGATAAATTGTAAATCTTGGATCATATCTCCTATCTCTAAAAGTCTACTAAAATCATAACAGGAACTTATTTTTGTATGTAGAACAAAATTGTTCCTATCCTGATCCAAAAACTATACATTTTTTCAGCCCACCCTATTCGAGAAGTGGTTTGAATCTCGACTTGTGTCAGATATCCCACAATGAGAGAGATTCTTTGGATAATCCAATGTGTGCTTTGCAGATCCTTTTATCAGAGGGCACCTTGCCCAGCATCATTGGCCGAAATGGTAGGAAGGAAGATCACCTTCTCCGTCCACTCAATTTACTTCAGTTTCTCAGTGCTATGGAAGAGAATACCAGTCCTCTCTTCGATTCACCTCGTTGTAGATTTTAAGTCGATAAGTCAAACCACGATCATAAAACCGATATCCTTATAAGCCGCATGTGCTTGAGATGTTAGCAAGTGGTAAAAGCAAACTGAAGAGAATATAACTACTAAGAAGCGAAAAGTAGCTATATAAGCTCTTTTACCTTATCTTGAGGGTCGAAATCCGATGGGACGATCAGATAACTCGGCACGAATGAAACTTTGAAACTGGCTCGTCTTCGTGGACGAAGAAAAATACAACGCGGAACAAAGTTTTAGAAAGGTAACGATTATCGATTGATATCGATGAAATTTCTCTACGATCAAAGTTTCTCGTCTGATAATCACAGCTGGATTTCGATTATCCGCTTCTCTCGCCACTCCAACTTGTACACGACTAAAGTTACATGTTTCTGACGAATATATATCATTGAGTTCTAATCGATGTTATCGTCATTTTTTAAATTTTCCTTTATCTTTGTATCTTTATTTCTTTCTACAAAACTTTTTTGTTTTCTTTATATGAGTTTTAAAGCACATATTACATTAAATCTTGCAATAAATTTTTCATAACCAGTTTCATTTTTTGAAGTTCCTAAATAAATAAATGAATCTCTTGTTAAATGTTCGTTATATTGTAATACGATTTTTACGACTTGAAATAATTGAAGTCAGATTTGGCGAACTTGGATCAGGATATTAAAGGGTGATTGATGACTGAATTCTAGGCTGTCGAGTTTAATAGACCGTTTTGTTTAATTAACTAGCGAATACAGAAGCCCATTGGGATGCGTCGAAATTGTTCAGAGGATTGACGTGTATATCAGAGCATTTTCAATTTTTTTAAAGCATCTTTTTATTTTTCCATAATTCTCTTTGGATCTGTCATTTTTATTACTTTAATATGAAAATAAGCATTAAAAGGCTAAGATTCATTTGACCTCAAAAGTAATTACGCATAACATAAATATTAAACGTCGTTTTTCAATATCATGTTTAATTAAATACCTTCAATTGTTCATTTCCAATGAATTATGTATCTATTGATGAATTGATGACAGAATTCCACTCGTTACATTATTCAATGGGCGTAATTGGAATATTTCGACTTAAAATTTATTTACAAACGTTTAAATGAAGATCGATAAAATATAATTTTACCAGATGCACACTGAATTTTATAGACGAAAGAGCACGTGAATACTCAATGAATCGAAACGAAACTGTTTTTTACATTTGCTTTGCTCGTCGAGTTACTTTTCTGTTAAGTTTAATCAATCTCTATATTTTTTCTGAGTAAATAAACGTAATGAGTTTTATTTATAGATAACGAGTTTGTCTGTTGAATTTCCAATATGCGCAGGATTTGCTGTATTCACTTTCCAATTATATAGAAGGTGGAAAGGGCGATGAAAAATAAACCAACTGAAATTAATATCGCTAGAAAATCTCTGACATATTCTATTTTTCAATTTTCATAAACTTCCAGTGCGTGAAGTCCAGATTCATTAGGAATTAATAAAGATTACAGAGAATAATGAAGAATTATACCTAGAATATAATAAAGAATTTAAAAATCCTTCAGGTTAACTTTAGTTTCCATGTAATTCGTAAACGACAGATAGCCGAGTGAATGCTTGATATTCTAATCTGGGATGCGGTTGCGAAAGCTTTTTATTTGAAGGGAAATTAAAAATCTGTAATTACTTTTACTATTCAGATAGAATAGAAGCTGCATTCACCCTCGTTTCTTTTGCCAGTCTTTACACCAACTCGTCTTATTGTTTACGTTCAACGTGGATAATTGCTTTTTAAATTAACCTAAGAGTAAATTAACATACCAAATGTCTGTCGCTTTTCTTCTGCTTGATAGTTAGCGTTCTCTATGCTTCCTTTCTCTTTTAATTGGAAGCTCTTTTCTGCTTTTTAAATGCAGTTTGAAAATTTTTTAATTTAAACTCATTTTAAAAAATGATTCCTATTATTTCAGAGTCTAATATTGTTTTTATAAAATCCTCATTTAACAATATGTATATTGTTCATGCACTGAGAAAAAAATTTGCCGAAGCCAATAAGAAATGCATTTACTTGGTTCCTCATCTTTGAATCAAGGAATTTTTTAATCAAGATAAATATTAGTTAAAGACAAAAGACTCAAACCTCGATTCAAAGAATATATTTTTTGAACCAAAAAATATGTTTTTGATTAAAAACATTTTTTTCAGTATGGAAATAGACGCTATTGTAATTTCTAATGCAATTTTGAGAAAATAATGTGTTGGTGAATAATGCTCTACTCTTTCTACTAATTTCGTCGCTGTGTCAACGTGTCAACGTTGAATTTTATCTGCTTTCCTCCTGTATTTCGCGACGACATACTGAAATATTTGCCATTCGAAAATTCGCCTTCAATTCACTGAGACTCGTGTGAAGTAGACTCTTGACATTAACAATGGAACATCTAGTGTTGGTTTTATGCAAACACAATCTCACCCCTAGCTGGGCGGTGATTCCACCTTTCCCATTCAACTTTTGAAAAGCCCTGTATAGTAAAAGCGCGGCTAGAATGGAGGAAGCTCATTCTTTATTGCGGTGGTTAAACAAGCACGAGTGAATATTTGATTGGCAATTCCGTGCTTTCACAAAAACACTTTCCAGCTAGAATACGTCGATGGATTCCAAAGTTAAAAACAGTCCAGGGCAAACGAGTCCATGCTCCTTTCCCCTCGTTAACTTTCTTTCTTCACCTTTTCTTTTTAAAATTAACCCAGACAGTTTTGGTTAACAAGATGTGCAGAAGAGGGAATAAAATAGAAGCTGGAAAATAAGTAAGATGTAATTTTATTTTAGCATTCTGATACATTTTCTTATTTTTGTCACAGAACTCTTTGATACTTCAGGTGCACTTCGATTTGGTCTCAAGTATGTTCAAATTTCCTCTAGTAGACATATGAGATATCGGTTGAGAAAATTGAATTACCTACAAATGTGTAAGTTTCTGTCTCAATGGACCCTTTTCTCTAATCTCATCCCACGAAGAAGTTCTCTTAAGTACTTGTTCAATGGCAACATGTCTAAAGCAGGCACTCTTGGTTTGGCACACGCTGAACCGCAAATAGCAATTTCTCTTGACGTCTAGTCTTCCTAGCCAAACGCATTAAACTTCGAAAACTGCTATCTAATTCTCTTTGCAGCTTATATAAGACTCGATTTCCTGTTTGTTTAAACCCATATAAGATAATAAATATGACGAAGGGAAAAAAACATATAAAAATTGATATTATCTTATACATACAGCATTCAAATCTAATTTGCCCAATTTGAAACAAATATTGTTTCAACTTTCATTACTGTTTCATCAATCATTATCAGGCACATGTTCGAATAAACATCAGCACAAGTTTCCCATCGATGTTTCGAGCGTATAATGTTTGCTTATTTCATTTTCCATAATTTTGGAAATTATTCTACTTTATGATCCCGTAGCAATTTATATAACTTTATCGTCTTCCTGGCCAAACGCATTAAACTTTGAAAACTGCCAACTAATTCTCTTTGCAGCTTACATAGGACTCGATTTCCTTTTTGTTTAAACCCATATAAGATAATAGATATGACGAAGGGAAAAAAACATATAAAAATTGATATTATCTTATACATACAGCATTCAAATCTAATTTGCCCAATT
>JBAGKK010527816.1:0-12764 GCA_037177015.1 Euceroptres primus
ATATATATGGGTCACTGAATGAAATCAGTGAAGTTTCTAGCTAATTTATCAGTGAATTAGCCATAAATTAGGGTCATTAAATTAATTAAATTAGGATCTTTAAATTAAGGTCACTGAATGAAATCAGTGAAAATTTTGACTGATTCAGATTTAAAGAGTATAAAATATTATGAAATACAAAAATAATATCGTAAGGAATTGAAAAAGTACTGTGAGACAGCTCACTGGAGCTCGCAACGTTTATGAAAAACGCAAGAAAAAACTATTTTTTTAAAACGCACGAGTCTTAAAATTTTACTGATAATAATAGTTCCATTTGTTGTCCGTATACATTCAAAAAACTTCCATCCCCCTAGCACTATCGGATCACAGCCCAATTCAACCCCTAAAACTTCAAAAATTCACGAAAATTACCCCAATTTCGAGACCTAACATTTTATTACTGATAATGGTTTCATTTCATGTCCAAAGACACCCAAAAAAGTTTCATCCCCTACAGGATCACCCCTTTTTCAACCCTTAAAATTCACGGGGTGATCCAGTTGTGCTAGGAGGATGAAACTTTTTTGGGTATCTTCGGACATGAAATGAAACTATTATCAGTAATAAAATTTTTGGTCTCGATATTGGGCTATTTTTCGTGAATTTTTGAAGTTTTAGGGGTTGAATTTGGGTGTGATCTGATAGTGCTAGGGGATGAAAATTTTTTGAGTGTATACGGACATAAAATGGAACCATTATCATCAGTAAAATTTTAGGTCTCGTGCGTTTTAAAAAAAAAATGTTTTCTGGCGTTTTTTTATAAACGTTGCGAACTTCAGTGAGCTCTGTGAAATAGATTTAAATTCTTTTACTACTGTAATTCAAAATTCTGATACTGTACACTTTTTTCTCTAATTATAAAAAAAACGACTTCGTAAAAGTGTACTAATAGTTTCGCCCAAAATTTGTGCCCCTTTTTCATGTTTTCTAATTTTGGAACACTTTGACTGGTTTATTAGCTCAAGTCTTTCAATCAACAAATTTTTCATAGTAATTTTCATTTTTTAAAACTGTTTGGACATATTAGTTATTTATTTCATTACACGGAAAAAATTAGTTTTAGACTATTTCCAAAACTAGTTCAAGGATCTCGGATACCGTTGGAAGTTCTGAATATATTCAAGGATTTTTCACCAAAGAGTTCCAACTTTTCAGAAATAATTCCAGAACAACCAGTGAATAATAAAGAGCGTCTCAGTAATATTTTTTTGGAGATATTGCCAAACAGTTAAATAGATTTAAAACAGTACGAAGTTTCCGATGAAATTTCGAACAACTAATTATCTTTGAGGTTTAGAATTTTTCGTTACTCGCGAAAATAAATAATTGTGATTTTCGTTCTGAAAAAATTCCTAAACTGTGTAGAAAAGACAAAATGCGCAATCGTATATGCGCATTATAATTGTTTTTTTTTGTTAGTGTATGTTTTATATGCTTGGTGTCTCCATGAAGGTTAGAAAAGGATGGAACTGAAGTTTGCAACATTTATGGTAAACGAAAATAAAGCAAAATTCTTTTTCTCTTACTTAAAATTGAAAACATGGATAACGTAGCATTCTATGAGAAATAATACCAAAAAAATTCATCACCCTAGCTGGCGGGGAACGCAGATATTTTCAACTCTTAAATCTCAAAAATCTCCATAAAAAATTCAAAAATCTGTACTAAGCTTCTTACTTAAAAGTTCATGTACGCATTTAGTAGCATTTGATGGCAGTTAATACTAGAAAAAGTTTCATCCCCCTGGCTGCCGGGAAACGCAATCATTTTCAACCTTTAAGTCTAAGGGTTGAAAATGACTGCGTTCCCCGGCAGCTAGAGGGTTGAAAAATTTTCTGAGATCATTTGACATCAAATGCTATAAAATGCAAGCTTTCAATTTTAAGTAAGAAGCTTAGCTTAGTTTTCAGAGATTAAAATGTTTGGTACTTAAAGGTTGATAATGATTGCGTTCCCCAGCAGCTAGGGGGATGACCATTTTTCTCCTGTTAACTGCCATCAAATACTTAAAAATGCATGCATTAAATTTTAAGTAAGAGGCTTAATCCAGATTTTAGAATTTTTTGAAATTTTTATGGAGATTTTGTAGATTTAAGGGTTGAAAATGACTGCGTTCCCTGCTAGCTAGAGAAATGAAATTTTCTTGGTATTATTCCTCATCAAATGATACGTTATTTATGCTTTAAATTTTAAGAAAAAACCAAATTTTGCTTTATTTTCGTTTCACATAAACGTTGCAAACTTTAGTTTCATACAAATTTTAAAATTTTTTAATCGATTTTTGAGGTTTAGGGGTTGAAAACGACTGCGTTCCCCGACAGCTAGGGGGATGAAACTTTTTTAAAAAATATTTACAATCAAAATCTACAATATTCATGTTTTATATTTTGGGTAAGAAATTTGGAACATATTTTAGAATTTTTTCTTCGTTTTTTGAGACTTAGGGGTTGAAAACGACGGCGTTCCCCGACAGCTAGGGGATGAAACTGTTTTTAAAAATATTTACAATCAAAATCTACAATATTTATGTTTTATATTTTGGGTAAGAAACTTGGAACAGATTTTAGAATTTTTTAATCGATTTTTGAGGTTTAGGGGTTGAACACGACTGCGTTCCCAGACAGCTAGGGGGATGAAACTTTTATTGCTAATGAAACCTTTTATTATTGCTAACTTATATTTAAAAAATATTTTTTATTCTTGACAAAAATCAAACAGAAATAGTTTATACGATCCTGACTGTTTGCGTTTGAGAGACCCTCGATTTTATTCGAAGGCCATTTAGGCCATACCCGAAACCCGCAGTAAATCGCGAGAGTAGTGTATTTATATCATTTGTGCGATATTTAAATGTCCTTTAAAAATTCGTGAAATGGAATTATTATTTATCAAATTATAAATGTTATTAATGAAGTTACTTATTGAAGAAGAGTTAATTAATGCATTTTTAATTTCATCTGAAAATTTAAAATTATTTTCCAATAATATATACAAAATTAATATATGCAATCTATTATATTTAGATTCAATTTCAATTTCCAATATTTAAATACATGTTTTAAGTCAAGTAAAATGAAATCCGAAAAACAATTTGTTTTATAACGTCATCAAGTTTTAATTACTTAAGTAAAAGAAATTCTTCACTATTAACTTAATGATCATATTCCAAAATTATAGCTATAAAAGATTCGAATTGTGGTCTTTCTCAAAATTTTTTGCCGGGCAATATAAGTTTCTCACAAGCGGAGAAACATTCAGAGGATTAGTATATAAGAACGAAGGAACGTTTCATTCTTATCGTGAAGTATGTGGATTTTTGCGAAAATAAACAACGTTATGTGTAGTGTTAATATGTATACGTAATGTGTAGATTAAGTTAGATTAGACTCGATGTGTGTATAAATTATGTATATGTTATGTATATGAATATGTTATGTATGTGTATGTTAAGACAGTTAGGTTCGGTCGTGTGTATGTGTAAAAACAAACTGTTGTCATAAACGTTAAATTCCAAGGAAGACTAGAAACATTACAATGTATTTTTTTTGCTGTCGCCATGGTCTTCATTTTCCTGAACTGCTCTTCTGAAATTAATATTTGCAATCGGCTTTTCATCAATCGGTCTTTAAAGATTTACAATTTACATTTTACATCTCCTTAATTACGTTCAATGGTTTCTAAGTCGATTCTTTTAGAATGATACTAGTTCGTTTAGGATTTCTTTCTAAATTATTTTGATTTTTCCTAGAAATCGTCCACCATATCTTCAAACAAATAGGTTAGTAGATTTTTTAAAACTTGTCCTCGTATCCAAGACTCCGGAACAAGTTTGGGAGTTTTTAGGGAACAAATTTTTTCCGTGTAGCCTAAAAAGGCTTTAAGTAAGGAACTAGGTAAATCATAAAAGTAGTGTGACTTGAATACTATGCATAGGAAGGGAACTCTCAATCAGAATTCTCTCGAACTTATTTAATTAAAATTAAAATGGTTAATTGAGAAGTGTAAATTCTTAATCAAAGAAATATTTAATACAGAGATATTAAGCTCCAGACTTTGGTACTATTCAAAAAATTCATTTTTTGATAAAAGACGGTTCTTAGTCGTCCAAACAAGTTTAAAAAATTTTTAAATTTCAATATTAAAATTTTTTAAATAAACTAGAAAATAGCGTCACTGATTTTTTGTCGAAACATTGGCAATATCAAAATATTTTTTTAAAAAGTAGAGGACCGCTTTTTCAGAAAAAAAAAGAAATATGTTTTTATAGTAATGACTGAACAGGCTTCTTCTTTTTCCTATAAGCAAATTTCTTCGTTTTTTAGTATCTTTTTCTTCTTTAGATCAATGCCGCTAATATCAATTAGTGTGTGGTCCGTATTTAATAGAAGGTTCACCGCTAGAAGATTTACGGATTGATATGGAATAAACTCAGTAGATACCTGAAGAAGCGCGGAGCGCCTTGTTTACACGAGAAGAAAGATCGTTTCAAAATTGCTGGTTTTATGGTTAACCGGTTAATCGAGCCACCTCTTGATGTATTCAAGCGTGTAATCATCATCGTAGCCTGGTAATTTGTAAGTCGTAAAACAGCTATATGGCTCGTGTCGAGGGTGGTGTAGGTAGCATGTCAGTGATCCTGGATGACTCCTACGTAACTTTCCTTTCTATTTTATCACATTATGGGGCTTTATCCCTTTATCCTAAAAGCTACTCCCTATTTCTATTTTCTCACCATCCATAATCCATTTCTCTACAATTGAAAAAGGCGAATTTGAAAAGAAGTTATTTAACGAAATTCATTATGATCAATTCATTTTTTCTGAATTCAAAAACTGAGCCGTGTGACTTACTTTAACATAAAATAATCACATAAACAAACCTCCAAAAAAAACGGGAGTAAAAAACATGCCGTCAAGTAAAGAACAATTTTTGAAAAACACCCTTTACGAAATTTAAATTTAAAAAAAGTTTTAAAATTTCGTAAATGAAAGTCATGAAATCAATGATAGTTCCCAAATAAAATCAAATTGTTTGTGCAAGAAAATAAAAATACAAATATCAGAAAAAAGTCAACAAAAAAAATTCATAAAGAAATTTTTGGCGGTCCTCGTCTTTTTACTCTAAATACAATAATAGCAATTGCAACAAAACAACACACGTCACTTATAAAAAAGAACATAGGCCCACAACATTTTTCTTTATGAATTTTTTTTGTTAGATTTTGTTGATGTTTGGATTTTTACTTTCTTGCACTAACAGTTTCATTTTATTTGTCAAATTTCAGTGATTTTATTACTCTTATTTTAGGTACACTATAAAATGTAAAAAAATCTGTAAATTTGTTTGGTAAAATCTCCATCAAGAATAAATTTGTGCTTCGTTAGATAAAACTCATTGAGGTGTAATAGGTTGAAGGTCCAATTAAAATCCATTAAAGTTCACGCTCAGCAGAGGGCGTCGAATTAATTGAGGAAAATTCATTTCTTACTGCCATAAGTCTTGGAAAAGTCAGTCGATAAACTTCTGTTCGATTCACTGAATCCAGCGATTTCTTCTCGCCTGAATTTCGTGATTTCTTTCTCCCTATTGGAGCATGTGGATTTTACTTTTTTCTTTTCTAAAATTCTCTTTTCTTTTGAAAGAGAAGGGAGAAGGTGAAAGGAAAAAAATAATCCACAAGCACCGAGAGCGATTTGTGAGATCACTGATCGTATGCATATAGAAAAGGAAAGATCAATGAGGCAGAAATTTACACCGCACAAAGTTCGCTGTAGTTTTTTGCGTGAACTCGTTGCTAAATGAAAAGCAGTGAAGGCTTTTCACGAAATTTTTTTCGTACTTTACATGATGGTGTTTTTCCAGAGCGACGTTTGAATGCGTGCTCTGACTCTTGTGAGTTGCGTCCTTTATATTATGCACAAACATTTATTTCTTAACAATGTGGTTGAAGATAGAGCAAGCATTTTTTCGCCAAGGATTTTTTGCGTGCTAGATAAGTAGCGAAGTGGAAATGTCAAGCAATTGTTTTGTTGAAGAGCATTCATATGTGCTTTCTGAGTGTTGGCATTTTTTTATGTGACCTGGGTAAAGGTATACTTTTAGAGGCATAAGGAAAAATGAAAATTTTACAAACTAACAGTATTTAAAAAAATCAAATTACTAGATAAACCATGAAAGTATTAAGAATTGAAGTAAAGCTTGTTTCTTAGAGTCATTAATTCTCAACTAATTAAATGTTCCAAAAATTAATTTTGAACATAAAAATGTCAATTACTATTCGAATGAATGTTTTTGCATAAATTGGTATACTAATCCAGACTCTTGAAAGTGTGATGAAAAATGCTGAGGACCGTACGAGACAGCGAAGATTACACAAGAGGAGGATTCGAACAATATTGGAAATAATTACTGTCCCTTTTTCCCTGTTCCTGTCTCATATTGACAACCACTAATTACCTAGGTATGCAATGATCGCGACAACAGAAAAATGCAGACTGTGCGGATAAAAATATAGGACATGACAGGATGTTTCCAATGCATCACGATAGTCTGGGTCTAGTCGTTGAATCGATGGATCTCGATCCGTTCGATATCGTGAATGATTCCCGAAAAAGGAGAAAAAAGGGAGGAATAACGAGAATCATTTCGATATGGGAAAATGCGTACCCTTTCCACAGCAATTCCATACAGACACAGCAGCGGAATTAACTCTATAGAGTACGCTATACGCACTCTATGGTTATAGCAGGTTTCAGGAGACTTTCATTTTAGTTTATTCATACTGAACCCTTTTAAACATTTCGCTTATGTCATGTGCTTCATCATGATAAAACTGATATGGAAATTGGCCTTGATGTTTTTATATGCCTTCAATTTTACACCAAACGATTTTCGCTTTCGCCAGGCTCGCAAGCGAAAAATGCATAAATATTAAATTGAACCATGTTATATGACTTGTAGTTGTACCCAAAAACATAAAAATGGTTTACCTCTTCCAAAGTTATTCTTAATTGGCAAGAAGCGCAATTTTAATATTTCTGTTAAATTAGTTTTGATGTGTTATTCTTTCAAAAATATAGTTGAAGGTTAAACCAACAACAAGATGTGTTCATCGATCGTTTATCAGAATAAAGTAATCCAACTTTAAAATTAAGAATAATTTCAAGTTCAAATCATCGGTCATACGATCATTTATTATACAAATATGTTTACAACAACGTTTCGGCAACATTTTTGTGCCTTCTTCAGGTTAAAATTTATCTAAAAATAATATTATAAAGAAATAAATAATATTTTAAAGTCAAATTTAAAAAATTCTAAAAACAAACGAACTTTTTCTATACGTTGTACTTACAACGCAAAAAACTCGAAGTTCGAACGAGTCGAGTCGAGCTTGTTAGCTCGATCCGGTTCGAGTCGAGTCGAGATCAAGCAGTTCGAAAAGCTCGAAATTTTTCGAGCACTCGAACGTCTTCGAGAACTCGAAACTTTCGAGCACTCGAATGACTCCGAGAACTCGAATTTCTTCGAGAACTCGAAACTTTCGAGCTCTCGAATGTCTTTGAGAGCTCGAAACTTTCGAGTAAAAGTCAAAAGTTTTGAGCTACTAGAAAGTTTCGAGCTACAGGAAAGTTTCGAACTGTTCGAAAGTTTCAGGTTCTCGAAACTTTTGAAATTAACAAGATTTTTTTCAAACCCGACACTAGGAGATTTTTCGGATATTTCGGAATTAAATTATTTATAATTTATAAAATAAAGATATTTCGGAAATAAAAATTAAAAATTCAAGAGTTTGTATCCAAAACGATAACCAAATTCTGTAAAAATACAATAAACTGACGGACGTATATGAAGCTCAATACTAGGGGATTTTTTTTATTTCTGGTCACAATTTTGGAGTAAAAATTCGAAAATTTTGATCCAAAATAGTAACAAAATTTTTGAGAAATTTAATTAACTGACGGATTTCAATGAGACCCAGTATACTAGGTGTTTTTTTTTTGGATTTCTGATCACAAATTTATTATCAAAATTTAAAAATTCGAAATTTTTTATCCTAAATGGTAACCAAATTTTGAAAAAATTCAAAATATAAACCAGTTTCCTCGAGGCACAGTGTTAGGGGTTTTTTTATCAGATAGTAAAAAAGTTGCTGAAACTATGTAAGATAATTTATGTGTACCAATGTGGCTTCGTGATTCGCAATAAAAAGACAAGTGTCAATAAATTTATTGTTTAAACTTCATATTTATTTATTTAACATTAAATACCGAAATCTTTTAACCTTTAATATATTTAGAGATTTACATTTACACTTATTGCATAAAAATTATAAAAATTTCGGAATGGTCAGGTTAGAATACAGAAAACTAATTTTTGGCACGTCTTTCTCTGGTATAGCGGTACTTAATTTGTTAACGAATGGTGTAGAGTTGACTGACTCCATAACCGCTGGAATTGCTAAGAATTCTTTAGCTGCGTTCTTTAACTTTGGGAATCAATGACCATTTTTCGACCACCATTCCAAAGAATTAGTATCCGAAACACATCTTTTCTCACTTAAGTAACCTGCAATTTCCTGAATAATTTCCATAACTGACGCATTTTGACGTGAAGAATTTTCGTCCAGGTAGTGTTTCATAAGAAACTTCCTTATTTTACTCGTAGGTTCCCCTGCAATCAATGTATGTATAAATACATAAATGCATAGTTGTATAATTACAAAAGAAGTATTAAATATAAAATATGGCAGTAAAATTGTTCATACTCAATATAATTAATATTTATTTTAATTAATATTTACGTGTTAATAATATACTGTCAATTTGAAAAAGTAAATGAGTTTGTTTGTACACTCGTATTACAATATATTTTGTCGTATTCAGTGCTCAATAAAGACTTTAATAAATATGAAATTTGAACGATAAATTTACTGACACTCACCTTTTTGTTGCGAATCACAAAACCAAATTGTTACACATAAATTTTCATACATAGTTTCAGGAACTTTTTCACTATCGGATAACAAAAAACTCATAAGACTGAGACTCACGGAAACCGGTTAATATAATAAAGGGTTAGGTCCACTTAGAGGTTCGATCAAGACCTAGTTCGAACCAAACCTTTGAGATTTTTTAAAGGGGTCGATTCGGACCGAACTCTTTAGAAAATTTGTCGGTTTGGTTCAAACCCGAGCCTCTTCAGAACCCTTTATTATTGGGACAAAGCTGAAAGGTTCCGATCCCTGAGTATAATAAATTTTTCCAAAATTTGGTATAAAAAAGTTCAAAAAAAATTAAAAAATTGAAATTAAAAACTTCAAAATGTTTGAAGTTTTTAATTTCGACTGTAAATTTGTGATCAGAAGCCCGAAAAAAACTATAGTACACTGAGTCTAATGGAAATCCGTCAGTTTATTAAATTTCTCATCCGTCAATTTATTGAAATTCTCAAAAATTTAGTCGCCGTTTTGGATAAAAAATCTTGAACTTTTACTTTTGATTTTAAAATCACTGTTAGCAACTCGAAAAACCCCCTAGTACCAGGTTTGAAGGAATTCTTGTTAATTTCAAAAGCTTCGAGAGCCCGAAACTTTCGAGTACTCGAATGTTTTTGAGAACTCGAAACTTTCGAGTACTCGAATGTCTGTGAGAATTCGAAACTTTCGAGAACCCAAAACTTTCGAGTAGTTCGAAACTGTTCGAGTACTCGAAACTGTTCGAGTACTCGAAATTTTCGAGTAGTTCGAAACTGTTCGAGTACTCGAAACTTTCGAGTACTCGAAACCGTTCGAGTTCTCGAAACTTTCGAGTAGCCCGAAAATTTCGAGAACTCGAAATTTCGAGCATGCTCGAGTTCGACTCGACTCGATTCGAAAAAAGTCGGCTCGACTCGACTCGAAGTTTCGAGGTTTTTGCACACCCTTATTTAGTTCATTATGAAATTTGTTGACAATTTAAATCCATGTTTGTGCAGGTGTTATTTTTCCATTTTCTAATAGAAAGTTTTATTTCTAATAAAAACAGTATTTTTTTTTTTAAATTTTGAACAACTATGGTCAACAGTAAATAAATAACATATAAGTAAGTAAACTTGTAAGAATTTTGATTCTAGTTCAACTCTCTTTTGAGAGAAATCGTTTTGCGGATAAACCATGGTCTAACGACCTCGAGTTACGACATAATACTGAAATACTATGAATTAGACGATTGGAAAATGTTTACATACAAATATAACTTATAACGTCGAATAAACTGCAGATAAAAATTTGAATTCGGACTGAAAATTTCAACTAATATTTTAAATGCTCAGGTACGTGTTATCAATATTTAACATTTCAGTTTGTAAATTTATGCAATTTCTTTTATATTTTTTAATGAAACCTTTAACTATATTTTTGAATTTATGGTCGATAACGAACTGGTAAAATATGGGATTGTTTGAATACATCAAAGGAAAATATGGACCTGGCCCAAGACGGGATATAGGTGAGTGGACATCAGTCCAAAGAAAACTGATCCGTCTTAAAGAACAAAGGACCTTCCTCATTAGATGCAGAAGTTCCATAATTACAGCACACATTGAAAATTCCACGAAACAATTTAACAAATTGTCAAACTGTCAAATTAACAACGCTCATTACAATGTACACAGAAAATTAGAGGCAGCAATATCTCCTTTTCAAAAACAAATTCTAAATTCAGAAATCAAAAATTTAGTTTACTTGATTGACCATTTAAGAAACTACTCACAATATTTAAAACACCGTTTATATAGAAATATCAAAAAACAATCTATAAATCCTTTTTTTGCTTCACAAGAATTCATTGTAGAAAAAATAGAAATTAAAACCAGATTAGAACCTACACAAAAATTTGAATTCAGAAGAAATAAGATTTTTCAACATAATTATGAACTTAAGAAAATTAGAACTGAAAAATGGTTCAAAAATATTTCAAATAAACAAATTCCTAATCATATTGTTGAGCCTTGGGGAAAAGTTATGGAATTCAATTCAATAATAAAAAAATTCCTGTTAACAATATCATAGCTAATTTAGAAAACAGTATCCGAGTTTTAAGTCCTGATAAAAAAACAAAACATCAGAAAAGAAGTTACTACACTCATCTCAAATTTTATCTGCAACAATAAATTTAAAAATCAAGTTAATTTACAAGAAGTAGAAAATGTAAAAAAGTTCAAATTAAATAACAAAGACATTATTTTCGTTAAAGCTGATAAAGGAAATGTGACTGTAGCTTCTAATTTCAATGATTATTAAAAAACCGTAGAAACAATGCTAAAAAATACAAATTTATACAAAAAAGTAAAAACCTCTTTGGTACCTTCTATAGAAGAGAAATGTAATGACATTATTAAAAGATGGGAACAAAAAACATATATTAATGATCAAATGTCTTATAGGCTAAAACTATTTATCTATTATATAGCTAAAGCGTATGCTCTCCCAAAGGTGCATAAACCAGATTTAAAATGGAGAATAAGAGTCTTCCATTGGTTCCCCGACATATAATTTATCTTCTTTTTTATCTTAAAAGCTTATCTGTTTCTGATACTGCTTATAATCTTAAAAGCAGTATCAGAAAAAACTGATTCTTTCGTTAAAGATAGTTGAGACTTCAAAAACTGTCTAAAAAACCAAAAAATTTCAAGTTCCACTAGATGTTTCCATGCTCGACAATATACCTCTGGATTTGGCTTTGGATTTTGTTGAAGAAAAATTAAATCTCAATAAAAATCTTACAAAAATTTCAAAAAACGAAATTCTAGTATCAATAAGAACGGGTTTTAACAATACAGTTTTCGCATTCAATAATAAATATTATATACAAGTTTTTGGTTGTCCTATGGGTTCTCCTTTGTCTCCGATCATTTCCAATCTAGTATTAAAAGATATCGAAAATAGAGCCTTAGAACACTTAAATTTTAGACCGTTAATGTAGAAAAGATACGTTGATGACATTTTTGCTATCATTCCTACTGAAAAAATTAATGAATTTGTTCAAGCATTTAACATAGAAGATTCTTTAAAGTTCACACACGAAATTGAAAATAATAACACTATCAATTTTTTAGATATTTCCATTTAAAAAACACATGAAGATTATATTAGATGTGTAAGACACATAATTACAGATTGGTTTAGGAAACAAACATGGTCTGGCCAATATCTTAACTACAATTCACATCATAAATTCAGTCAAAAGATTGGCTTAATAAAAGGACTCATTGGTAATTACCCGTTATCGTTAATAAATAGCATTATAAAAGAACCATCCATGAAATCTTGAATAACCCGTGTAAAAACAATAAAAAAGAAAAGTGGTTAAAAGAACATAGCAAATTTGACATTACAGTATCTTTCCCATATATATGTTACGGTCAAAGCGATGAATCGGACATTGTTCACAATGACCGGCCAATGTGAAGAATGGCCGGCTCCGCTGGACAAAGTGAATAATCTTCGAAAATTCATCGCTTTGACCGGGCGATGTGCACAATGGCCGGCCATTGTGAACAATGCCCACGACTCGTCGGACAAAGCAATTAACGGAGGTACAGACGATTCATCGCTTTGACCGGGCAGAGTGAAAATATATATTTTTTTTATGGATACGATACGACATATTGACCAATTGATAGTACAAATATTCTCTGTCTTATTATATGATAAAAGTGAATTAAATATCAAAAAGAAATGA
>JBAGKK010527827.1:0-12763 GCA_037177015.1 Euceroptres primus
ATACTCTTGACGCGAAAGAGCGAATATTTTACGATCTTGAGCTGGTGATAAAAATTATCAATTGGCAGGCTGTTAACTACCTTAAAAGGAAAAAAAAGTCGGTTCTGCATTTAATTGGTGCTTGGACCGACTGATTTTTTTCTCTCGCAAATAATATTCAATAGTTTTAATGGCACTGGCTCAGTGGCAGCAGTTGATATAAAAATTTTATGATTCCGAGCGATGCAACAGAAAGACAAGAATAAGTGAAAAATAAGAGAGAAAGAGCGTATGCACAAAGAGAAAAAAAAGAGAGTCTAAAAGAAAAAATTAAAATAGAGAAAGAGAGAGAGAAAGATAGAGAGTGAGAGACAATAAAAAATATCGATGCTTGCGGCAGTGCGTATGCGTGTTGATAAACGTTTACGGGCGTATTTTACACAGAATCATAAAAAAAAATACATATAATATGTGATGTATAACAGTAAAAAAACTTATGAAATGCATGTAGCTCGTGCGCTGAATAAGTGTGTGTAAGAAAGACGGAAGAAGGACTCGAATAAAATAATATTTTTCACGATGAGGGATTTATTTTGGGAAGAAGGTGAAGGAGGATTTTTTGTACCATCGACACAGCAGCGATATAGCTAAAAAAATATATCCAACTTGACGATAGAAGTTGACAAAAAAAAAGGAGAGAGAAATTGAGAGAAAGCTGAAAAAAATCCTTTCGGAAAAAATTGTGTGAAAACGTCGGATTTTTCGCTGAGCGAGAGGACGGATTTGAAAAAAAAGGGAAAAAGGGACAAGAGCGAGTGTCTTTGAAAGGCGAAAGTCGGTAGGTCGATTAATGATAAATTATTTCAGCGATTAATCGTACGGAAAATCACGTGAAAAGCTCGCCTGGCGCTAATAATGCAAAGTGATTTCGATTGTAAATAGATACTGGCTCTGCAGCTCTTGCAATATTTATTTTTTTTAATTGCACTTTTTTAGAGTGTTATCAAATATTTTTTTATTTAAATGAATTCGAATTTTTTATAGAGAAAGATTTTTTTACAAGAAACTACAACGTTCTTGACATTTTTCAGTTTTTTAATAAAAAGCCTTTTTGTAAAAAGGCAAAATTCTACATTCAATGATGATTTAATAAAATAGAAAAATAATCTGTATTTGTATTTCATTTCAGGAAAGTATGAAAGAAGCAAAAAATAATAAAAACTCATTAATTGGAAGGATTTTAAATTTTTTAATATTGATTCTGAACTTTGGTTTGCAATATTTTCCAACAAAGTAAATTAAATTATTTTATGTAATCCAATTTGCTAAAAAGTACGAAAAAAGTACAATATCTTTTTTCCCTTCTAACTAAAAATTGTACAGTTTTTAATTTTTAATTTTTATAGTCCCCTATTAAAGTTTTTACACTTTTATTAAATTTTATTTTAATGAACCTTGGATTTTATATTGTACTTTGTATGCAATTGCAATTGATATTGAAAATTTTAGGCGACAAAATACTATTCGATAGAAAACAAAATCCTAAATTTAAAAATAATTTAATAAAAAAAAACAGAATTTTATTGCCGGAAAATAAAAAAGTAACAAAAAGCAACAAATTATTAGTAGCTGGAATTTTAAATTAACTTTACACAGTAATTTTATTGTAAAAATAAGATGTAGAATTTTATAATTCCTAGTAAGGAATTATAAATTTTTTTACTTTTTAACTAATTTTGATTTATATATATTTATTCATTTATATTTATAAATTATTATGTACAATTTATAAATTATAAAATAAATTTTACTAAATTCTTAGAAGTGAAAAACTTAGATTGAAAATTTTAGGCAACAAAATACTATTCAATAGAAAAAAAATTCTAAATTTAAAATAATTTAATAAAAAAAAAACAGAACTTTATTACCGGAAAGTAAAAAAAGTAACAAAAAACAACAAATTATTAGTTGCTGGAATTTTAAATTAACTTTGCACAGTAATTTTGTTATAAAAATAAGATGTAGAATTTTCTCATTCCTTACTAATTTGTTTACTTTTTAACTAATTTTGAGTTATATTTATTTATTCATTTATATTTATAAATTAGAATAATAAGATGCAACAAATTATTAGTTGCTGGAATTTTAAATTAGCTTTGCACAATAATTTTTTTGTAAAAATAAGATGTAGAATTTTATAATTCCTTGCTAATTTTTTTTACTTTTTATTTTTACCTATAATTTTGTATTTTGTTAGAATTTATATTCAAAATTTTAGGCAAGAAAATACTATACAAAAGAAAAAAACATTTCAAGAAGCTAATTAAATTTAAAAATAGTAATTTAAGTAAAACGTTGATTTTTATTTGCATATTCATTATATTTATAAATTATATACATATATGTATAATTTATAAATTATAAAATAAATTTTACTAAATTTTTAGGAGTGAAAAATTTAGATAGAAAATTTGAGGCAACAAAATACTATGCAATAGAACAAAAAATCCTATATTTAAAAACAATTAAATAAAAAAAGAGAATTTTATTATCGAAAAGTAAGAAAGCATCAACTTATTATTAGCTGGCATTTTAAATTAACTTTATTTAGCATAAAAATAAGGTGTAGAATTTTATAATTCCTTGCTAATCTTTTTTACCTTTTTACAACATTTTACTATATTTTTACCTTTTATTTTGTACTTTGTTGGAATTTATATTGAAAATTCTAGTCAAAAAAATACTGTTCAATAGAAAACAAAATCTTACACATAAAAATAATTTAATAAAGGAAAAGATAATTTTATTTCTGGAAACTAAAAAGGTAACAAAAAGCAACAACTTCTTAGTTGCTGGAATTTTAAATTAACATTGCAAAGTAATTTTTATATAAAAGTAGAATGTAGAATTTTATAATTCCTTTTTAATTTTTTTTTCTATTTTATTTTTACCTATAATTTTGTATTTTGTTAGAATTTATATTCAAAATTTTAGGCAAGAAAATACTATACAAAAGAAAAAAACATTTCAAGAAGCTAATTAAATGTAAAAATTGTAATTTAAGTAAAACGTTGTAGAGAAAATGTCAAGATTTTACAGAAACCAAATTTTCCAAAACAATATGAAATTCAGTTTAATTTCAACATAGTATGAAATTGTAAAATTTTATACTTTGTATTAAATGTAATAAATTCTGATCATTTTTCTAAATTGAGAAATGAAATAATAAATTAAATAATGAATTGAAAAATTAAGAAATTACAGTTTCTGTGAAATCCAAGGAATGTTAACTTTTTATACGAATTTCTAAGTTAACAGATTTCAACTCTGTGTTATCTCAATGAAAAATCAACAATTAAAAAAAATAGAAACATTGCAAAAATAGCAAAAATGTCATGAAAAATTTTTAACAGAAACAACTACAGAATTTAACTGCGATGGCTAGAAAACAATTTTTGTAACAAAAGTATGCCAGCTGTACAATTCAGCAGCAGCGACAGTGACAGATACAAAGATCAACCCATTTGATAACAATAATCATTTCCAATGTTCCAAAAAAATCACATTTCAAACTGTTGCATAAATACATAAAATTTTTAATAATTACACAAAATTCTTTGAATTTGTTCTCAAAATAAAATACAAAATAGAATTCAAAATAAAATAGAAAATAAAATAGAAAATAAAATACAAAATAAAATTTTCACACTGGAAACGATAATTTTATTTCACTTGGGCTCTTTTGTACATTGTCTGCGGCAGAGAGAGTTTTTTCAGCGGACGGACAAACTGACCGACAATAAGGACAATAGACAAACAAATATAGGCAATAGGAAAAATTTTTTTTGGGCACTTACTCGAACTTCTTCTCCGGCTGCCTTTTTTGTCATATCGAAACGATCGCGTCGCGTGCGTCGATTGGTTGATTGGTTGGTGATGATTTTTGATTTTGGTTTTGGTTTGAGTGTGTTGTTTTGTGACGAGAGAGAAAAAAGATAAAAAAGAGATAAAAACCAGAGTCAGTTATTGGCTTTTTATCGCTGGGGGATATTTATTACTGGGGGGTTGGGGGGCGGTAACGTATGGTTTGGTTTTTGAATAGGGGGTTTGAGGGGGTGGGCAATGACTGTGTTAACACGCGATAAACGATTCATCGCAAAAAATAAACCCGCTCAATAAAAGCAAATAGAGCCAAACGAATGCGCTGTGCTTGGTGGAAAAATATTTTTTTTAATAACAGATACTCGCTTTCTTTCCAAAGAGCTATTTATATTTTTGAATTTTTTTTAAGTTCAAAAATAGAAAATGACCCACGACGATCGACGAAATTGTAGAATGAATCATTTCAAGTGTATTTTGAAATTTCCGCTTGGCGGAAACTTGTATTTTCATAGATATATTATATTTGAGCAATAATTACGATTTAATTAGCTCTGGTTATAGTAAATTGTTTGTCGGAAATTTGCATCGGCACATGCTGTGATTCGCTAATGATGAAACAAAATGGAATCGATTTCAACATATGCGAGGGATGCGGTTACCCAATGTCCAACGATGTATTAATTTACACGACAGAGCGTCTCCATTTCGAGAAATATGATCCGAAATTAAAATTAAGTTGTATAATTGAAATTTAATTATCCATAATATTTCAATATGAATAAAAAATTTGGGTCAAATCATGAAATTAGTTGCTCCAAAATCAAGTTGACTATTAAATCAGGTCAGGTGATTTCTTTTTTTTTTTCTTTTTGGTGAAACGTTCTGTTTTCCTATTTCCGTCCCATGTCGGGTGTCCAATCGAGTGTGGCTAATATTGAAAATGCTTTATCGACTCGTCCGAATTGAGACAGGCGAAAATACAATTTTTATTCTAGTTCAAGTGATAAAAATAGAGGAGTGTTGCTGATTTCTAATAGTTGGGAGGATTTCAAATATTTGAACTTTTTGTCTGAAGACGAAAATACTGTTAGACGCCCCTGAGTGTCCGTCAGAAGATTGACTTGTATCGGTGATTATTTTTTGTTGCTGTCCTCGCATTGCGTTACTAAATTCGTGTCCGGGTAGGTAAAGCACAGCGCCATCCGGCCGCTCTATTTTTGTGAAGAAAACACGCTCTAATTTTAAACCGGCCGGCATTTCGTGAGATAGTTTCTACTGTTATAACACGTCGGGCCGTGTGCTGATCGGATTATTACGTAATTTCCCGACTCCAAAAAATCCAGAATTCATGGGGAAAAGTGGCCCGATTGCGAAAATCAATATGAAAAAGAAAAGAGTGATTTGTTCTGCCAAAAATCGTTCATTCATCCCGGATCCATTCCAACAATCTTGGAACTTCAAAAACAAACAGATTTTTAAAACTTGAAAATTGTACACTTAATAATAAATAACTTAATAAATTAGTAATTAGCTTAGTAAATAAATAACTTGATAAATAAACAGCTTAATAAATAAATAACTTGATAAATAAACAGCCTGATAAATAAATAATTTGATAAATAAACAGCCTGATAAATAAATAATTTGATAAATAAACAGCTTAATAAATAAATAACTTGATGAATAAACAGCTTAATAAATAAATAACTTGATAAATAAACAGCTTAATAAATAAATAACTTGATAAATAAACAGCTTAATAAATAAATAAATTTATAAATAAACAGCTTAATGAATAAATAAATAAATAATAAATAAAAATATAAATTCAATAAGCACTACAAAAATTATGAGACCACCTGCTTTTCAGAAGCAGAATTTCTCCTAATTTTCATTTATGTATAAGATTTACAGGGTGAAACTTTTTTTCTGAAAATAAAACGGAAGATATCAAAATTCTGCTTCAAATAAGCCCAAGGTGAAGTGACTTTGTCGATAAGAAACTTTTGAAAAAATAAAATACTAAGTTAATTCAATATTTTTTTGCCTAAATTGAAATGTGTCAACTATTTTAGTAATTGTAATTTTATTTTGGAGCACAGAAACCCAGAGAAAATTGGAATGAATTTTTAAGAGATTTTTGAAAAAAATCTGGCAGAAGGTACCAAAATTATTCAGCGCTACCGATGCTATCGCGATAGGGTTGCAACGCACGCAGTTCAATACACTTCGCCAAGGATTGATTTTTCCATCTCCGGTTTTAAACTCGCTGAGAACATGACAGTTGGAATTTTAACTCAAAAACTAGAGCCAAAAAAAAGATATTCCAGAAAGAGAGAATTTTTTCTAAAAAATAAATTCAATAAAGTGATTAATTCTTACATAATGCTTATATAAAATTTCTATATTGGATTTATATAATCATTTTCCCGATTGAGTTGGAAAAATATGTCTAATTTTTTGTTTCTAAATTTAGCACCCGGTTGAGGTAAACACGCTACTTTTATAAGGTGGAAAATACCTTTTTTTCTAAATTTATCAATAAAATGATTGGATATATAATAATTGGATTTATATAATAATTTTCCCGATTGAGATGGAAATATCTAATTTTTTGTTTCTAAATTTAGCACCCGGTTGAGGTAAACACGCTACTCTACTATTTAGCAAAGTATAAAAAGAAACAATCCTCGAAATGGTTGGCCTGATGCCTTTAATTCAGTGGATGTGTCTGGAACTTACTTCCTGCAAACAGAAATGTAAAAAAAATTGTTAAAAGGTACAGAAAGTTATTTCCACCCCTCGTTTAACTAGAAATTTTTTTGTGTATAAAATATTTTAATAGAACGTTTTGCTAAGTTCCATTAATTTAAAAATAAATATAACGAATACCTTCTCATGTAATGATTAGAATGTAAAAATCTCAAGTCAAATTTATTTTTAATAATGATTTTAATTATGATTTTTATTCATTTTAATATTCATTTATTCATTTTAATATGATTACTATTGATATGAATTATATAATGATTTAATATAATTAATTTTAATATGATAACTATAACTTAACTTATGTGACTATAAACTATAAAATTTTTATATAATTTTTCTAGTTCTAGTGACTATAAACTATAAAATTTTTATATAATTTTTCTAGTTAAAATACTGGGGTAAGTCACAGTTAAATTTAGGAGACACTTACACTTCCTCGACCTCCTCCTCGCTGCTGTAAACAGAAAGGAACATAACAAGTGTTAGTCATTTCTTAAACATGCATAGTTTACAAATAAATCTAAAATTAGACTCGTAAGGAATACAATTTTATCTATTTTTTAAGCCAAATTTTTTAAAATTCCACTGAGACTGGATTTATAATTATAATATTTAAAACGAAACACAAGGAATACAATTTTTTCTGATTAATTGTGAAAAATTCGATCTCATTCTAGGACCACAAAAATAGGACTGGAGAACATTTTTCAAATTTAAAATAAGGGTTTACAAAAATAAGGAATAACAGAAAATTATTTTCTTCATTAAAATTTGGGTCAAACACATTCTTTACATTTAGACAAGGTTAAAGTTCACTTTCAGAATACTGGATACAAAAAAACTTGAGGAAAATTTTTACTATTTGGGATTTTCGAATACCTTTAGAACTTCTACAGTTTCTTGAATCCTTACGAAAAGAAGAGCAGAAAAATTTAGTCTTTTTTTGCAGAAGACTTGCAAAAAGCTTGCACCTGAAAATCTGATTCTAAATTCTTTAAAGAGTGATTCACTTTGTGAGATAAAAAATATAATGACCCACACCTTCATCTTCATATTTATTTATTTTCATATTTATTTTATAATATAATATAAATATAATATAATAAATATTTCATATTTATCTTCAATAAAATCAAAGATGAAGAAATTGGTCTTAATTTGTATTTATCAAAAAAGGATCAAAAAATGAATCATAAAAATTTTTCTGTTGGAAAGCAGAAGTTCTGACATCATAATTCTTAAATTGGTAAAGTTACGATAATTCTTACCATTGGCATGAGTCCATTTCTTGCTGTTATAAAATAAATTGCCATTATGGGAATAAGTGGATGATTGCCAAAAGCAGGAACCATCATTAAAATGAAATTCCACATTTCTAAATACTCATTTGATAAAATCCTAATCCAGAGGATCAGAAATAAAATTTTCTTTAAAAAGTTAAAAATTTAAAAGCTTCTATTAAGTGTTTTCTATCAATAGTTCCAAGATGGAACCTAGATCTGATCCAAGTGAAATTCCTTTTTCAAATCAAATAGTACCTGGTAATTTCTTACCAAATGGTACCACCTGGTAATTTCTTACCAAATGGTACCACCTGGTAATTTCTTACCAAATGGTACCACCTGGTAATTTCTTACTAAATGGTACCACCTGGTAATTTCTTACCAAATGGTACCACCTGGTAATTTCTTACCAAATGGTACCACCTGGTAATTTCTTACTAAATGGTACCACCTGGTAATTTCTTACCAAGTGGTACCCTCTGGTAATTTCTTGCCAAATGATACCATTTCCAAAATGGATTCCTGGTTCAACTTCAACTTTCCAACAAACTTCAAACTGACCTCATCCAAAATTCCCATCAAATTATACTCACGAGTATTGTTCCTCGTCGTCAGACATGTTTGAAGGTAGTTAGGTGCTGCAACACAAAATAAAAGATTGTACCAAATCAGTCAACTGATAAAATACAATCGGATCCGATTCATTCTCCAAAGTTGAGGAATCTGAATCAAGGGGAGGTCACTTTTGACTCCAAGGTTAGATCATCAACCCCTAAATCCTTGGTCCAGGTTCTCCCCTCTCTCCTTGACTCAAGAATCCCTCCAGGAAGTCACTAGAGATTCTATCATTTCAGAAAAGTTTCTAAAAATTGGAAGAATTTTTTCGACAAACCTAAGATCCAGAAAAGAAACCTAATGCACCGAAAGGTAATCTGATATCCGAGCTGAGATACAGTTTGCTAACCCTGGCTGAAGTCTCGACGTTGCAAGCTCTATAAGGAGCCGACCCCTTCTCACTCTTCACGCTTCCATATCCCTAATTTTAGACCCGGCCGATTCTATCGTATAGCTTCGTCTCAACTCGTTTCTCGCTGAGTCCTCGTTAAAAGAAAATCAAGAAAAGGAATGCGAAATAAACCTGGAGAATGAGGGACTCTAGTCCCTGAGGATTCTGAAAGTAACCCGATTTAGAATTCTCTCTTCAGCTTTAAAAGACTTTAACGAGCACTGAAAAAGAGCAGTTGCAACTTGTATAGAGCTGGGTCTATTAGATTTTTCCAGCAAGGATAAATCCTTGTCGAGATGTTATTTGAAAGAGCTTGTATCTTTGAAAACCTGGGTACTTTAAGAGCCTTGTAAATTGAAAGCCATGTAAATTTAAAAGCCTTGTGAATTTAAAAGCCTTGTAAATCTGAAAGCCTCGTAATTTTCAAAGAGAATCGTCGCAGCTACTTCCATACCCTGACCTGACTTTAAAGGTATTTGAAGGTGGTTCCAGTAAATGATCCTCTGCAGATGACTTGTTTCCTAAAGACTTTCTTCTGTTTTTATAAAGATTCACCAGATGATGAAGAATCACCAGAAGATAAGGAACCATCAACTCTCAGTAGATGATGGTATCAGTGGATGATAGCTTCTTCTTTTTCCCTAAAGATTCACCAGCTGATGAAGAATCACCAGAAGCTAAAGAACCACCAGTTGATGGAGAATCATCAGCTCTCGGTAGGTGATCCTCAGAAGATGCTAGCTTCTTCTCCTTTCAAGGGTGGTCCCTAAAGGTTTAAAGCATCACCAAAACTGATCAAGAACCCTTAGAATTATTATCTTCACCACCTGGGTGACTCATCAAGGAAAATCACACAACAGGTGGAATGCACATCTTCACTCCCTCACTTCCACAATCGCAAAATTCCACTTGGTGACCACTGATCTGGAGAACGAATCGGAGTCACTCACGGAGTATCGGAGACACTTACACTTTGGGATAAGGGTGAAAGAATCTAATGAGTGTCTCGGGCCTTAGCCGAGTGGAAGGTTGCTTCGTCACTAACACGAGAGCTTCTCTGGTGGAATGTGGAGTCCGCGCGACAGCTAGAGCGGCTCTGAAGATCGACCTCTTCGCCCTGGGCAGAACCAAGACTTCGATATCATCCTCCACCTACTCCTCAGCCACCTCGTCTTTTCTTTCGGGGACCTATTAATAGGACCGTGGATTCGAGACTCTATTCTGATAGCCAGGGCGCAGGCGTGATGCGATCCTGACGCTACTATTTTTGTCAGCGAAGTTTCTTTGCTCAGGAATCACCTCTCTCCATCCCCCGCTAATCCGCTTATTATGATCGGCCGTAATCGTACTCCAGAACCACCCAAGGCACGATTCCGAAGCTCAGCTCCGGCCTAATTAGTTCGCTTCTCCAGAGATCGAGTAGGCGGTTCCAAGTTCCTCGTTTTCTTGGAAACTCCCATTTTCAGGTTTAAGGCTTTGCTTTTCTCGCTTGAACCTTGATCCAGCTTCCACTTTCATCGGCTGAGGATTGTTCGAAGATCAAATCATCAGCAGCTCTTTAGAGATCTATTTTCATTCCTTGAGGAGCTTCATCTGAAAACTTAAGAAGGATTTTAGCAGAGTTTAGCAGAGAAAAGGATAAAGCAGAGTTGGAACTGATTTAGTACCTTGAACGTCTTGACATGTCAATAAGAAGTGTGATTCTGGTAAATTAGGGACAACTCATTCCTTGCCAAAAATTCTCGGGGGACTAGGAAGCCAAATTCCTGTCGATTCTTAAGTGTGAGGATTTCTCGCAGAAAGATTTAGGAAGCATGAAAATCTGATTTAGAAAATAGAGTCGAAAATTGTAGTTTGAAGAGATTATTTGACTATCGAGGATTGTTAGCTTTTTTGAGAATTTTAAAATAAACACTTTTTCAAATTCTTTCATCTCACTTTATCAAATTCCTTCATCTGAATTTGAATTGAAAGAGTATTTTTGTTATTTTTTATTTTACTTTATCAAATTCCCTCATCTGAATTTGAATTGAAAAAGTATTTTTGTATTTTTTTATTTTACGATATCAAATTCCTTCATCTGAATTTGAATTGAAAAAGTATTTTTGTTAAGACATAAAATGTCTTATAATGAAATTCTAAATGAGAACGAGAAAAATGATAAGTTAATGATAAAATCTTTGAGTCTAGGGTATTGTTAAAGTTACGCCACTGAGACTGACACAGTTGCTGAAACAAGAGACGTGATGAAGAAACTAGAACACTGCAGCCTTCCGGAGGACGACCTTTCTGGAGAGCAGAAAAATAAATCTCATAAATAAATCTATTTTAATTTTCCATATTTAAGTTCCCAAAGTTCCGAGAGTCTTTAATAAAGACCTTTCAAATTTCTTTTAAAAATATTGAATTCTCTCCCAATTTAAAATTCTAAATTATTTCAAAATACCTCAGACATAAATTATCTTATAAAATCCAGCTTCACAAGAAATATAAAATATTCTTAATACTTCTGATTTATTCTGATCGGCTTTGAATAAACATTGAATTAGAATAATGATTGAATTTTAGAAAATGATTCTAATATTAATCAATTTTGAAAATCACAAGATCACTTTCGTGCCTGAAGCTCTGGAGGATTGTCTCAAGTCAGCGCGCGCAATATCGCGACCGGCTGCGCCTCCATATATGGTGGGAGCGACGTCGGGAGAGGGCGTCGTGACTCTTGGGTATAAAGTCGCGACTGCTGTAATCGGCAGCGCGAAACTTGTCGAGAAGATCAACTCTGCAATCTCTCGTGCTCTTCGATTAATGTTCGACTTCTGTGTTAAAAAATAAAGATCATTTTGAAAAAAAGGGAAGAAACAAGTGCTTCCATCTATTAAGGGATCATCCCAATTCAGACGCCCGAAAAATGAGCTATTTTTGGGGATTTTTCATACGACTCCTATAATAGATATTCATATGATTCCTTTTGGGCTTGATAATCACTCTTAACGTACATGAAAAAATTTTTTAATTCATTTTACGTAATTTTTATATTAAAAATCTCAGCATCTTCTTAGCTCCTCCAAAACATGGCTGCTGTGGGGATGTTTTCTCAGAGAAGAATGATCTGAAACACAAAATTCAAAAAGATTTAGGTTCAGTATGAGTTTGGCTACTGTCCTAACTAGAATTATTAATTTTTATGCAAAAATAACAAAATGGCGGTTGTCGAAAAAAATTTTCGACATTTTCGATTTTTTTGACTTTTCGGTTAGTAAAAGTAGTAAAAATCAAAATTTTTACATAATCCTAGTTCCAACAGTAGTCATACGTGTACCGAATATGTATATAAAATTTCGTAAGGATCGGTCCAGTAGTTTCGAAGAAAAGATCAACACAGCATAAAAAAAAGTGATTTTGAGAAAAACGCGTTTAAAGTTTTTCTTAGTGAAAAATAATTTAAAAATCATAACTTACAGCTAATCAGCGATGCTGATACCATACAGTGTCCCTTCAGCCTCTTCAAAAAATTCATTTTCCTCCATTCTGGCGTTTCTCCTGCTTTCTCTGGCTTCCTAGGACGAAAAAGAGCTGCGACGGTTCGCTGAGCGTACGCGGTCCGCGTCGCGCTCGCTGACATACTACACAATTCTGGATTCAATTTTTATGCCCATTACTTCCATAATTTTCAAAATTGTTCCAAATCCTTCATTAAAAATGCAAGCCGCCGTTTCGATAGCAATTTTAACCATTTTTCTGCCACAAAATACGTGTTTAAATGACATCGCCCACACGGTCTTGTTAAAACTTTCGTTATTGTTTTGCGTATTGCCACCTAAACACCTTTCCAATAATT